>APFE030174882.1:0-16840 GCA_000404065.3 Pinus taeda | reverse complement strand
GGAGAAATCCACCATCCCAATGACTACCTGGTTGGATGCCAAGTTGCTGTTGCTGGTAGGCCCTAGATATGACAACTTCCAGTTTGTTGATCTGGTGCTCTGGAATCTTATCATAGTCCTTTTTTTGCAGACGTGCTCAAGCTCCAGAATGTCAAGACCACCTAGGTCAATGTTCTCAGGTTCTTCATCCATTTGTTGTGCTTGGTTATTTTCATCTGAAATGATGGCTAAGCTTAAGGACTGACTGGGATCACTGTTAACGTCCATATCTTTTGTTTTCCTATTTGAGGTCTTGTTGGCCTCCTTTGGGGTATTATAGGTGATAAAAGGGGAGCGAGATATGGAGGGGGAGTCGGGGGGAGGGGGGATAGCAGAAGAAGAGGCAGGCTTGGGGTTGGGCATCAACTGCAGGGGATGGTCTTCTGAGGTTTTAGCCAGGAACTCAAAGCTGTTGCTTGTTGAGGGGAAGGAGGTAGCGTCCTGCTGAGGTTTCTTCGTTGTGGAGGGTTTCTTGTTCATTCTTTTGTGACTTGCAACTTTGATGAAGCCATCTTGGTCAGATTTGTTTGAGGGAATAGAACTTTGGGCCTTGGCATTTTGAGGACAATATCTAAAGAGGTGGCCCAAAGCATGACAAATTCGACAGCGAAAAGGAACATGTTCAAAAACTAGAGCTTGAATCCATTCATAATCATCATGGAAAAGACTTACCGAGTCCGAGAGGGGCCTGTCGAGTCGCATGAAGACATAGATACAGGAGTAGGAGGTGTATCTACACAGCTTCGTTTATTCCACCGATTTTATGAATTCCCCCAACCCATTTCCTATGTCTTTAAGCGATTCTTCATCCCAGTATTCTGTTGGAAGCAAATACATCCTGATCCATACTGGAGCCCAGCTGAGGTCCTCCTTGTTTGGGTTAAATCTCTCTACCCATTCTCTTAAGTACAAGCTCGCTGAGTTGAAGAAGTAGGGTCCTTCGTCCATGATTCGTTTCCTGTCTTCAATGCAAATGAAGATCATTGTAAAGAACCCCTTTGGTCCTAGTTGCAGGGTAACATGGCCTTTTGGCTTCCATTTGGCTGAGATCCATCCTTGCAATGCTTTTTCTGTCGGCTAGAAGCCAATGAATTTACCAATGAGCACGTGGCCCTTCATAAACTAGATTTGCCCATTGATCCTGTGGCTTGGAAGTTCTATCTTGGGCCTTTCAGCAGCTACTGGTTTGCATGTCTTCGATGTGACCCTAGGTCGTTCCTCTGACTCTGGTTTCCCATATGGTGTCACTTTGCTCTCATCTATCTGGTTCATGGATGCATTTGTCTTGTTTTCCAATGGAGAATCGTTTTTGACCTCATATTCTTGAACTGGCTCAAAGGGAAGAGTCCTTGGTTGCACTGGAGGCTCACCAATGGGTGTAGGGGAGGACATGGAGGCCCCCCCCTTGGGAAACTCCATTACCACGTTGGTGAACCAAGGGAGTTTAGTTACGTTGTGGCAAACGTTCGTCCTGAAGGGGCAGGGAGTTTGCAGGTCGCGCAGTTTACCAAATAAATTAACATATTAATTAATTATATATAATATGTAAAAAATATCGAATAAGATTTTTAACCATAAAATATTTGGTAATACATTTTTTCACTAAAATTGGATCAATTATAATCATTAATACTTCCATTTGTTCTAAATTTAACTCATGTTTCATATAACATTCATTTATATAAAAATTTAATTATTTAAATTAATTTATTATATAACTTTTTTAATTATTCAAATAATAAAAAATAATAATAAATAATTTAAAATCATAAATATTTTTGACATAAATCAACTTTTCATATATCATAATCACTAAAATTATTTTAAAATATTTTATGAATGTTGGAATTGTGTAGACATAACTGTCACTAATATCCAGAACCTTTGAACCACAAAAAAACACATTTATAAACATAATTATCAATTTGTAACTATATGATACGTGTGATCATTGTACATTTTCGTAATTTCCATATGATATGTGTGATCATTGTACATTTTCGTAACTTTCAACAATTTAAATAGATATATGTTTTCAAATTGTATATAAAACATGGGGAGTTACAAGGCAGCAAGTCTCTGCCTTGAGTAAATAATTTACGTAGATTCAAGGGGGCTTGTTTCTGCGTACGAAGATGTGACCCTAGCTTATCAAGATAGTAGTCGAGACCTGTACATGACCTGTGAACTAAATAGATACCAAACAACTATAGGAAAGAGCAAGGGAATCAAATCAATGTTGTGAAAATTATCGCTTTATCGCGATTTTTTTCGATAAAATGATTTTATCGCGAGTTTTATAGGAATTTATCGCGGGTTATTTTTTTTGTCCGATTTTTATGAATTTATCGCGATAATTTCAAATTATCATGATAAATTCGAATTTATCGCAATAACAACCGAAATTATCGTGGGGGCCTCCAGCAGCGAGGTTTTATAATGTTTTTTTTTGGTTTTTTTATGAAATCATTTGCACAGTCACGCGCGGAGGGTAGAGGAGCGCTGAGAGAGGCTGGAGAGGGTTTGAAGCTGATTCAAGTGCTTAGAGGAGAAAATCAAGAGGAGGAGACCGATTTCTCCATAGAAACAGTATGTGGATCAATTTTTTTATTTTTATTTTTCATTGTTTAAAAACATTGTTTTTGTATTTTTTCATTGTTTAGGGTTGGGTAACTTGGTATGGTCCATGGACACTAATTTTTTTTAGTTTTCATTGTTTTTAAAGATTATTTTTTTATTTCTTCATTGTTTTTGATTGGGTAACTTGGCATGACTATGGGAACCAATTTTTTTTTTTTAGTTTTCATTGTTTTTAAAGATTGTTTTTGTATTTCTTCATTGTTTTTTATTGGGTAACTTGGTACGGCTATGGGAACCAATTTTTATTTTTTATTTATATTTTCATTGTTTTTAAACATTGTTTATGTTTTTTTCATTGGTTTTGGCATTTGCCATTTGGTTGGGTAACTTGGGTTTGAACTTTGGAATGGTTGTTTTTGGTTGGATAACTTGGGTTTTCATTGTGCAATGTAAAAATTAAAAAACTAAATTGTAAATTTGTAACTTGTAATTTTGTAAATACTAAATTGTAATCCTTATTTTCCCATAGGTTCACAACTTCACTGAAACACCTTTCAAGTTTGCAACTTCAAAGTTCAAAAACAAATATGCCAAGGAAATTGGATCATTTCTGGGAATATGGTGAACTTGATGCTCCGAATGATAGACTAAACTTGACTTGCAAGTTGTGTGGTCACTCTATGTCCGGGGGGGTGTACAGGTTGAAGTTTCACCTTGCACAAATCCCTGGAAAAGATGTGGGGCCTTGTACAAATACAAATCCTGAACTCATCCAAAGAGCCATGAGAGCATTGGAAAATTTAGACCAGAATCGAGAGGCCAAAGAAGAAATCAAAAGGCAACTAAAAAGGTCAACTGAAGGAAGTGGCACTGGTCCTACTGTAGCATCAATCAATTCGATAGCTACCACATCATTTTTTATTCCTAGAACCACACCTGGTTCACATCCATCTATTAGTTCAATGCTAAAAAGAACTAAGAAAGAACAAGCTGACAAGTTGTTGGCAAAATTTCTCCTCTGGAGTGATATTCCTTTTAGCATTGTAAGGAATAATCCATTTTTCCAACCCGTTGTTCATGCTATTGCAAGTGTTGGCCCATGGTACAAAATATCCTCTTATCATGATTTCAGAGGCCAAACTCTTCAAAATGAAAAGCGTGACTGCACCCAAAGATTGGAGGATTTTAGGGCATCATGGGCACAAACAAGGTGCACTGTTATGTCAGATGGTTGGACTGACCAAAAGGGGAGAACCCTTATAAACTTCTTGGTTAGTTGTCCTAAGGGGACTATGTTTATCAAATTTGTTGATGCATCTGCACAAATCAAAGATGCAAGAACTTTATGTGATTTGCTAGATGTGCTTATTTTGGAGGTGGGTACAGAAAATGTTGTCCAAATCATAACGGACAATGCTGCAAATTATGTTGTTGTTGGCAGGATGCTTATGGATAGGCATCCTACTTTATTTTGGACACCTTGTGCTGCACACTGTATTGATTTGATGTTGGAGGACATAGGAAAAATTCCCTTTATCAAAGATATTGTTGATTCATCCAAAAGAATTACAAAATTTATATATAACCATACATCTATGCTTTGCTTGATGAGAAGATTCACCAACAACAAAGAGTTGGTGCGCCCCACCATTACATAGTTTGCCACCAGTTTCATATCTCTTCAATCCCTCTTGAATTCTATGTGGGATGTGAAGAGAATGTTTCTTTCAGAGGAGTGGCGTGCTTTGCCAATGAGCCACAAACCAGAGGGACAGGTCGTATGCCGACTAGTTTCATACCAGGAAGACATCTGGGTGGGAGTGCAGGATGTGTGCGTTGTTACTGAACCTTTGGTAAAGGTTCTTCAGTTGGTTGATGGTGAGAAGCCTGCAATGGGCTATTTGTATGAAGCCATGGACAGGGCCAAAGAAGCCATTTGAGCCTACTATGATGGTAAGGGAGAAGAAGGGTTTCAGAGACAACTCCTCCTATGGGGAGTGATTGATGAGTGATGGAACAACACACTCCATCATCCCATTCATGTTGTTGGGCTTTTCCTGAACCCTACATTTTCTTATGCTTGTGGGTTTGATTTTGATGCTGAGATCATGGATGGATTCTTATCCTGTGTCCAAAAGATGGTGCAATCTCCAGAACAATGTATAGAGATATCTTAAGAAATTGAGACATATAGGATGGTAGGTGGCACATTTGGCTTTGAGATGGTTGTCACTGATAGGACGATTAAAATGCCAAGTATTTTTTAGTTTGTAACTTTGTTTCAAATTTCATTATCTCTTCAAATTCCATTTTTTTCTTATGTTTATTTAAAATTTTATTTGTAATTTTGTTGTAGATGCATGGAGGAAAATGTATGGTGGTAGGGTACCCCTTCTGCAAAAGCATGCCATTCGCATCCTCAGCCAAACATGTAACTCCTCAGGATGTGAGTGCAAATGGAGTGTATTTGAAAAAATACACAACAAGAAGCGCAACAGGTTAACACTAAAACATTTAAAATATTGCAAATTTCCAAATAAATTTTTGAATTCATTAAACAATATTTTTTTATAATTATTCATTATTATTTCATGATCTTTGTACAAGTTGGAGTCCCAGCGACTTAATGACATGGTCTACATCTACTACAATCTTCGATTGTGGGTGAGGCAACTTGAGAGGACACCTGATGTAGATGCCATCTCATTGGATGGGATGACACCATTGCTGCATGGAGGGTTGAGGCCGAGAGGCCTCTCATGGAGTCTGCTGATGATTGGTTAGTGCAGGATGTAGTGGAGGAGGAGGAGGAGGAGGAGGAGGCACAAGAGGAGGAGGTGACACCACCTGCCCGGGCTACCACTACCACCAGTAGAGGACGTGGTTTACCTCCTATAGCTCCTACTTCTAGTTATTTAGCTTCTAGAGCACATCAAACTCCACTGCCATCTCCACCAGCATGGGCACCAGCATCTACATCTAGAAGGAAAGGGAAAGTTGTGGCATTTTCTCGCAAGAGGGGCAAAGGTAATCAATAGGATTAGACTTTAGTTATTTTCTTCATTTTATTGTATATGACATTATGACATGATGAGATACACTATCATATTTTTTTTTGATATTTTGAGCCTGAGTTGGGACTCAGGAGTCAGGACTTACTATTCAGAACATGGTTCAATGTTATGTGTGATTTTAGCACTAGAAATGATATTAAACATCTTATATATTAGTTCTTTTATAATATTTATGTGTCAGTGTATTTAATTTATGTTGTAGATGGTTTAGATATTAAAAAAAATGAAAGAAATGAAAAAGATGAATATTTTTGTACCAAATGATTATTTCTCGATTATTCTCGATTATTTCCTGATAATTATGATTTTTTCCGATTTTTTCCTTGTGCCGATATTATCCCAGTAACGATTAATGCAACATTGAATCAAATATCTATGCTACAAGTATATAGATTTGCTAGAGTCCAAAGAAAAGACAACCACAAGAAAGAGCAAGGGAATCAAATATATGAGCCACAAGTATATAGATTTGTTAGGGTCCAAAGAACGAACAACCATAGGGGAGAGAAAAGGAATCAAATATCTGCACTACAAGTATATAGACTTGTTAGAGTCCAAATAAATGGCTATTGAATCTGTTCACGCAACTTATTAAATGAAGCCTCTTCCTATCCACTCATGACACGGTTTCAAAGTCTCAGCAACATGTTCAAAACATCATTCTTTCTACGCTAAAGTGACCCATAATTTCACCAACTTCGATGAGTAGATGAAGCACGAGCTTTCATCTATGAACCCTATTTTGTAGGAATGATGTCAAGTGTTTTGGAGACGAGAAAAGACTTTGCATTGGGGCCTGTTGCAGCCCTATTTAACAATTTGGGGATTCTCACAACTGTTCCATTATCATTTCCTCACCCAGTCCACTGACTTATTCTAGCTTTCAATATGCCTAGCTTGAATTAATGAGGGTGGATTTCCATCATTCTAAGCTAGGAACTCTGAACCCTAAGACATTTTAAATACGAAAATTTGCCCAAAATGATATTTTTTATCATTAAGTCACATATTTTGAGTTTATTTGAACTGCATATAAAAAGAGAAGAATATTCTTGTGTTTCCCCTTCTATCTTCTCTATCTACCAAAAAACCGTTTGAATGTGCGTAGAGGGAAACACACAAAATTTGGTTAAAACTTTATTTGTTTCAAATTCATAAG
Organism: Pinus taeda; assembly: GCA_000404065.3. Taxonomy (NCBI): domain Eukaryota; kingdom Viridiplantae; phylum Streptophyta; class Pinopsida; order Pinales; family Pinaceae; genus Pinus; species Pinus taeda. The sequence goes on along the minus strand of APFE030174882.1, from coordinate 9,988 downwards.
TAAACATAAAATCAAACATGCCAAATTTTCTTACAGCCTTAGTTTTTTGGTTTGCAATAGATATATTAAAACAAATTGATGGGCTAAGACTTAGATCAATTTGAACGGATCATTCCTAAAACTTGAAAAAAACTTGTGAAACCGGTAATTATCTAATAATCACTCGATACACTGAACCAAATTTTGGTGTCCAGGGGGCCTAATTTAATCCAAAGCTTTGAGTTATACGTTGTTAAATGCTTATTTATTTTCCTGTAAGGTGAACAACTAAGATCTTATTGAGCTCAAGGCTATTCTCTAAGATTTAAAGACGGCTAAATACTCTATATTGAGACACTGCTTTAAGCTACTGAATATTTTAGGTAGCAATGGAAATAAAAATTAATTTAAGTACTTGCTTGAAGACGAAGCCGCACTTAACATGTTTTGTTGCAGACTAAAAACCCAAGATTTATGTATGTACGTTTTCAAATATTCGACCTACTATTGTCAGCGCTATTCTTGATACATTAATAAGAATATTTATTCAAACATAAGATGAAAACCTAAAATTCATATGACAAATGAAAAACTTAGTTATAACTAAGTCGACCATAGTTAACCCCAAACAAAATTGTAGTTCGATTTACTATCTATTATTGAAAATATAATCATAATTGTCACACCACATGAAGATGACTAATGAAAAGCATAGTTATAACTATGTCAAGGAGGAGATTCACTGTATGTGAAAACATTCAAATAAAATACAAGAGAAACAACGATTACTAATATATAATTTTTTTCTTTTGGAAAACAAAGTGGCTACTACTTTATAAAATTGATATATTGGAGAATCACTTGAAAAACTATAGATATACAAATTTGGCGAGAATGATTGTCTTGGAGGTCCAAATGAAATCTTTTTCGACCTTTTTCCAACAAATCATTTAGTAATTCTTTCATAGAAAATATATCCTTATACAATCATGTGTAGAAGTAGGGATATATCAATGAAGACAAAGGCAGATTTATTAGGTGTTGTTCAAGCTCCCAACTCCCATAGCTATTATATATCTATCTTGTTTTTTGATTGATCTCTGCCATTCGCATATTACAGTCGCATGTTTTGATGGCCTTTTTTTTTCTTTAGATGAGCATTTCTGATGGCCTTATCCTTGTTCGATGTACAATATATTTGGAGAAATTTGGTGAAACAAGGCTTGAATTCATTAGATATTTCTTTTCCCTAACAAAAAATCAAGATGATGTTGCAAGTGCATATGCCAAAGTTAATTGTATTTCCAAATGCTTAGATTCATGTTTAAAAGGCCAGTTATTCAAGAAAGGATTGGAATTTATTGAGCAAGTGCAATACAGACTGTGGAAAATGTCATGGATGTGAATTACTAAATCTTGAAACTGAGTATCTCAAGAAATGTGAAACACATTATCATCGAATAAAAGACACTTAGTCTATGATGATATTTGTGAAGGCATTTCCATCGATAGACTTAATTAGATCCTTTCTCTTGAAGAAGGATTACTTTGATGAACTTGTGGCAGCAGAAGTGATAACAGGGAACTTTAGTAAGGTTGCATAGATTGCAGAGATGAAAGACGACTTATTACTTTACTCTGAGATGCTATTAAAAGAAGGCAAGTATGAGCTAACAATTAAATCCATTGTATTTCACGTCCAATTGAATTCATTGTGGAGTAAGAGTAATAAAGGATGGCCATTAGAGAAATTCCATGGAAATATTGAACGTTTAGAGAAAGTAAAAGACATAGTAGGAAAAGAACCAAACCATGTATATGTGTCCATAAGTTTAGAAGTGGAAATACTTTCAGATGAGTTATACATTCTTCATAAATTAACAGAACACAAGATTGTTGCACAGAGGTTGAGAAACATCAAACTTGAAATTTTTTCTCTTGGTAAAGCCATGGATGCACATCTCCATTGAGATTTGAAAACATGTAATATCCATGAAGGGATGCATTTATTCAGTGAGGATGATTGTTCCAAAATGCTAAGACAAAATAGAATTTCTCCTAAAACACTAGTTTATCTTTGGGATGAATGGGAAGATAAGTTGTTTTCCTCATTGAATTCTATTTCGAGATTTGAAAAATTACAAGAAGAGCAAGATATTCTCTACCTAGAGTATGCTCTTGAATACTTTGGTGTCAGAAAAAGTAAAAATGATACATGTTTTACCGTATTTAATAGTGAGGCTTTCTCTCTTAAGGGTGGTATGGTCAAACTGCTGCAAAGATGCAGAAACACTTCACATATTAACTTTCAGAAATTCCTTGTGCTAGAAAAATACTTTTTTGCAATGGAGCTCTATTATGTAGAACATATGTCATTCAAAAATTGGAGCGGCGCTATGATTTTTGCACCAGAGAAAACTCTAGTCTTCTTGAACAAGCATATATTTTACTTAAATGGTTTCAAGTTTTAGAAACTCAAAAATATTGAACCCTTGACTCAACAAAGTGGTATGCTATAGGTTGCAAAGTTTGATCAAGAGTTATGGCTTCAAATGTATCAGGTTTCCAAATCTTTGAAAAATAGGAAGAACTTGACTAGGCCGACTAGGTTATGATGGAAAACAAATTTTGATGGAGCATTGAATGATTGTAAAGAACGTTTCTTTTATTTCTTCTTTCCTTTGAAAGACTGAAGTAAAAACATCATGGAATTTATCAATCTAGGGGAAGATGCAACAATTATTTTGATTCTTCAAAACATCTCAGAAGATAATGTATCCAATATGCAAAGACCTCCATCTTGGCCACACTGAAATTAATTGCAAGTAGTACTACCCCTTCTTTCAAAGGATCTGGTTTCAGAGTATTTAAAGAAAATTAGTATGTGTCTCGATGACACACACTATTGGAATGCTCAAATGCTCTGGCTACACATAAATACATTTCCAGAAAACAATTTTTAAGATAAAAGAATTTGTTTGCTCAAAGGCTTCGAAAAATCCCTATATTCTACATTTAACCGCTGAGAGAAAATTGTTTATATTTCCCCTCGTACTAGGAATTATTAGTGGGAAACAACAGATTTATTAGATTTGAAATAGCTAAAGCGGATTGGTTTTGTTCACCTGACCTCATTGATTGTTCTTATTAGTTTAGCTAGAGTGTAAACAACATAGCCCACAACAAAGACATAAAATCTTACTCTAAGGATCAAACTATAATTAAGGCAGTCCTTGGAGCTGGCCGATCAGAAGGGGCATTAGGTTCATCAGGCTGCATTTCCCCAATATGTGTGAGGCGACAATCGACACTACTTACTTCCGGCTCTCTCCTCCTTCCTATACTACCGCCAACCAACGATAATCGATCCATTTACATTAGACACCACACCATTGTATGCACAAAGCCACCTAGTGTGTAGAGCCATGTGGTGTGCCCTTTGTATGCTGTTACATATGTCTGAAACTTTTGAAATAAATAAACATGTAATGTTTATAGATTAGTGTTAGTATTACTTCCATTACCCAAACAAAAATCAATTAAATAAGTCCAATGAATACATAATATAACTTCTCTAAATGTATAATATACTCTCTTTACCTCGACTGCCTAGAAAAAAATCAAAATAAAATGATCAAACATCTTATTGATCATTGACATCTTGATATCAAATCTGATAGGTTACTTAAGAAATAAGAGGAGCGTGAAAGCTAAAAACTATTACTAATAGTCCCCACCGTGACGGCAGGGACTCATAATGATATTGATATTGTGTGGGAGTAAATTTGAATATCTTTATATTATGTGTGACAATAAATTAAGTACAGTCAGATGTTTTTTTTTTTTCAGAAAAATGGGAACAGATTAAGGTCACAGGGTTATCGATGATCTAATCAATTAACTGGAAAACATTTATTAAAAAAATTGAACACGGAAAGAAAAGAGAAATAAAAAAACGATTCAGCGAATACATTGATATATTTATATACAAATTTACATTATTTTTTTATTTATATTTTTTTAACACAAATTTACATTTTTTTTGGTTTTACGTTGTTTAAAAAACCAATGAATACATCGATATATTTAACACACATATTTCTCCTTTTTCTACAATCCTAAAAAAAACCGGTGAATACATGGATATATTTAGACATATATTTACATTATTTTTGAGCGTCCTGTGAACGAGTGCTTTTGTTGCTGGAGCAAGTATTTACAGCATCGCTTAGAGGATCCGAACCCATGGTCATATGGCAGAGCCTGCTTGGCCGCGGCTGAAAAGACGATCTTCTTCGCATGTGGTGTCTGGATGGGCGTATGGGGGCCTTCAGGGTTCGTCTTATCGATTCTCCTTCCACACCGCCGATTCTTACTAGCGAGTTCATCATGGCGGACCTCTGCGCATTGAGACGAGACTGCGTAGAAGAAGGGGAATTATTACTATTTTTATGAAGACTACAACGGAACGAACCTGGATGACTCGACGGTGAACACATGCACGTCTTCCTTGGCGGAGTACAGGGAATTGGTTTCATGGTGGCACAGCCTTCTGGGGAAACCGGACGGCGTGCGGATCGAACCTGCGACGCAAATCTGTCGAGGGCGAAACTGTTAGAAGACGTAGCGGCGGCAGAAGGAGAAGAAGAGTAAAAGGAGTCGCCAGTAAAGTTAGAACGAGTGGGCGAGGGTGTGCTGTAAAGGCCGAAGTTGAGAGCGAAGAATGATGAAGACGATTTGGAAGAGTGGGAAGTGGGGAAACCAAAGGTGAGGGGCAGCACGGGGCCGCTAAAGCTTCTTGCCTCCATTTTTTGTCTGGGGAAGATTTTGCAACGCAGCGGGCCAAATTTATACAATACAATTTACCAAGGTTTGTTACTTTTACGCCCCCGAAGTTAAACTTTTGAAATAAATGCCATTCCGTGTAAAATTATTAGCTTCCTCTTTTCAAAGAAAGATAAATTATAACCCATAAAAAACAATGCTAAAATTTCACTCTAAAATTATTATTAATGTGCCAATGTTGTTTGTGTTTTATCTCCGATCACTTTCAGTTAGAATTTTCCGCGGACACGGCGTGTTCGATCTCATCTTCGGCAAAAGAAGTGCGAGTCAACGAAGACAAAAAGACAAATATGATAAAGATATGAATGGATTGCTGCGTCCTTCGCAAGAGGTGCAGTAGCGCAAGGTAAACATTAATGCATTAATGCACACATGATAGAGAGAAAGGAAGAGAAAGGGAGAGTGGATAGTGAGATATATTAGTTAATATGAATATTCAAATAATTTATTCAGGGATCTATAAGAGTTAGAGGATTCAAATTTCAAAACTTGAAAAATTACATATCAAGATTAATCATTTGTAGTGATTTTTAATTGGTTATTTAAGGTAGATTTATAGTGATAATTTTCATTTGTTATATGTATTTTGAATATTATTACTTATCAATATTTTATTAAAAACTAATGACTTACCAGAATTTCCCTATTAACAATTCATGCATTATTTTTTCTTTATTTACTTTTTTTTTAGGATATTTCAAAGAATTTTAGCATTATTTAAGTTATATAATATAACTTTTATCTCTATAAAGTTATATAAATTATATTATTAGTCCCTGCCTGGGACTAATAGCGATCGATAGATCGTTGACCAGCTATTAATTAACTTTGACCAGATAAAATTTTCTGTACATGTTAAGTTTAAACCAATGTTTGAAATAAAATTTTTTGCTCATATGCTTGCAAACAAATTTTTATCCAAAGTTTCAGATTGCACCTCTTATTGCCGGGGAGACTGCATGATTTTGATGAAACTTAGGATAAACTGTTTGAAATTTAACAACTGCATATTTAATGAAACTTAGGATAGTCACTTTGAAATTTCAAAAATGCATTAAAATGATTTGCATGTTGGTGACATGTGGCGGTTTGCATGGTGACCAATTGTTAATTACTAAATCTAAGAGTAGTTTCTTGTCTGAGAAGTACCTTCCTGCAGAAGAGATCTCATCAACACCATTGATGAAGATGATGAAATGGTGCTACCCTCAGTCTTCCATTTGCATTTTTCATCAGGAGAGGGTTTCGCTCTGCAAGTTGTTCCAGCGATGGCGGACCCTTGACTCTTCCAGCATCTGGTATTATTGGTAATATCAGATTTTGACCACCCACGTCGACTTCTCACCTCTCAGAGGCCGCTATAGCTAGGAGAACCTATCCACAGGTATGGCGGTGGCTTAAAGATGTTTTTGCTTTCTATACTATTCTGGGTTTTCATTTGCTATTTAATGAGTATTTGGCATTAACATCTTCGGTCATTTATTTACAGGTGGTAGTTGTTCGACTGAATTCTTTAGATTTTTCACAGGCTTGATGCAGCGAGGACTCACCTTGGTGGGTAATTCCTCTATGTGTTTCCTGTTCTTGTTTTTCTGTTGACTATACTTGTCAGCCAGATTAAGATTCATGTTTTCTGGTCACCCTCGTAGGTTACTTGTGACTCGGCATGGATTTCGGCGGACTCAAAATACTTGCCCCACCATCTCGGCTTCAGGGTCGGCATCACAGGTGCATTTCTGGTTGTTGGGGTGTGACTTAATTCCCAAGTTCAACGCCATAGTGAACAACCAAGCGTTAGTGTTGATATTCAGAATACTTAGGTTTTGTATTTCTGCTTATTCTTCTTTATTTTTCTGGGTTAGAATTATTAGAGTCTCGGTTATCTTATGCAGAACTCCTAACTCAAGTCCCCATTGTTTTGTCGTAAGGTTTATTCCGATTTGGCTCGGCGCTGTGGCGCAAAACCCTCCTACCGGCTTCATTGTTCGAGGAACTAGCTTGACCAGCACCCGGTATTCTAACTCACTTTTGACCTTTTCTATTACAAGGTCTTGTGACCAGGTTGTCCGAGCTAAATGACTTTGGTATTACTTCTGTATAGATTTTCGAGGTTTCTGGAGCTATGACTCCATTGTTAGGTTTTTTTTCTTGAAGCTATAAGAACTTTAAGGCTTCGGCTCAAATATTGAAAGTTTTGGCGTTGTGCTCAGGCCGCCATCTTTGTGTCATATACATACATTGAACCTTTAAAATGTATGGATTGAGCTTATTGATACTGTATTTCTTTATTGATACGAGGGTTTTTCATTTAATAATTTCAGGGTTTCAGATTGATTTCCATATTTATTCAGTTGTTGAGTATGAGACTGAGAGTTATCAATTTTCAAATTACTTATAGCATTTTTTTAAGTATCTTTCTATGTAGAGCTTCATTGCAGCTCACTATTTCCTTAGTTGATTTATTCTTCAATTTGTCCGGCACTGTTTTAGTTATGGCTCGGAGATTTTTCTCCCAGCTTGGTAATTTTTTTTTTTTTAAAAGAGTCTTGATGGCTTTTTTTATAAGTTCAAAATTCTAAATCTTGTTATCTGGGCTGAGACTGAGACTATAGTCTTTTCGAAATCTCCAAAAGTCTAGGTTACCTGTACTACATGTTAATCCGGGAGCTTAAGTACTCTATTATTCTTTGTATATATTCGAGGTACTTTTCATAGTTATTTAACACATTTGCTATGCATAGGCTAGGGCTTTAAGAATGGATATGAATAGGAAACAAATTGTGAAAATTCTGGACGCGCTGATCTTTAAACATGCTTGGATTTCGGTTGTGCTTCCTACATAGAACTTTGTTTACTTTTTATCTTAGCATTAACATTTACAATTGGTTAAAAGATGAATTTAGCAACTTTTACGTTTTAGATAAAAGGCTATGTTAAAGATTTACTCTATCTGGTATATCGACAGTACTTGCTTACAGAACTTTACCCATTTTCTAATTTCGCTTTTCTTATAAAGCATGTAAGTTTTCCAACTATAATTTTCTATGTTTCAATCAAGTTTTTTCTCAGTTTCGATTGTTGTTCGTTAAATATAGAGATTCTGCCCTGATGGGTTCTTGGTAAATTAAAAGTTTATGTTTCTTATGAACTGATGGCTTCTTCAGTTCGTTCGTCTTTATAATTAATGGTAATATTATAATTGTTGTGATTGGCACTGTGTTACATTGGTTAATGGCCATGTAGCCATATTACAGCCTTCTTTTCCTTCTTGTATTTGTATTTATTATGATGAATCATTTCATATAGAATTATCACCTATGCTGGTTTTGTGTTTAGTTTTCCTTTCCCATTTTGCGTGAACAACTAAGGTTGCAACTTTCCTCGTAACTTGCACTATCTAGGAGCAGTCATTAATCATGTCTTTTTTTGAATATAATTTTCATGTATCAAACTTTTACTTGAATATACCAGAAATGTTGTATTTAAATTTTAACATGAATGGCAGAACCAGGACACTGAACTGTTGCAGTGAAATATGACCAGCATTATAAATATACTACCTGCACTATGCAATACAGTTGTAGAATAGACCATATAAATAGATAAAATGCGATGCAGTTGTAGAATACTTATGATGCCGTTGTAGAATACTTATAATGTTGATTGCTTGACTCTTCGTTGTCAGGTTCTCCCATCAAATCGGTAGGGATTTTATATTTTAATAATATTTTAAAACAATTTGTAGCAATCGATATCAGTGCTGGCATTAGTTTGAACCAAAAAAGAAACTTAATAGAAAGTTTTTTTGATTTATATCATGTTAAATAAATTTTTAACGCATTGGATATTGACAATTCCATTCGTACAGTTCAAAGATAGCTTGATTTTAAGAGAATTTCAGTGCTTAAAAATCAAATTGCAAAGCAATGGCCCGATTCCATGAGTCGAATTGTTAGATGCCATGCAATGATGCAAGAACATGAGGATTCAGACTTAAATACTAAGAAAATTGAACCAGTGGTCAAAAGCAATTACATGTAGGAAAGGACTGATCGGATTTTAAGAACAACCACCTAATCAAAGTTGTGGATGATAATGAGTCTTCACGTTGTGTATCTAAAACCTGCTCATTCAAATCTAATATCATCCCCAGTGCGCAGAGATGTAATTCATATCAGGAAGTATAGAAATTAAACGAGAACCCCCTATATTATTTGTGCAAACGTGGTATCTATTATTTTTCCTCTCCTTACCATCTTCCTTGATGTATAAGGCCCAGGCTTCTTTTTGTGTTGCGCCAACTCATTTCCTATAATTTTTTACATGGCATCTCCATGTAGGGACCGCATGTTCGCCATTATGAGGTTCAACGAGATATTTATGGTCCATTAGGTTTTGGCTTATATGATTAGATTTTCGTGAAGATTACGTCTAAATCACAACAGGACTAGGGCCCTCGCAATGTTCTATTAGTCCTTTGAGTTATCCCTCATTGTTTATTTCTCATAGCAATAGCCTCTAGATCGTACAATTTGTATTGGAATCATTGTTTATTTCTCATAGAAATAGCCTCTAGATCGTACAATTTGTATTGGAATAATAGTGGAAGGACATGGGTTGCGCTATTAATAACGATTCGCTGTAGCGATCTCGCTTCAATTCAGAAATACTGTGGATGGTTACTTTTATTAAGCGTTTTAGTAATGCACAGAACGGGATTAACTTATTAAGACGAAATTTAGCCCAGAAATTTGTTAAATATAACCTGAGGTTCAGCGGTGCAAATGAATAAGGAAAGTGAACAGGTACAGCTTTGGATGCCAATCTCTTCCTTCTGTCTTTCAATAGAAGTTCTATGGGATTGCAAAGATATATACAGGTGAAGGACTTGGAAGCAGGTGATTTCAGATCTGTGTCTTTACATCGGAGATCAGAGACCCTCGTAACAAGATCCGTACAGATTCAGCCCCAATCTGTAACATCCAATGAAGAAATGCGGCCCTCTCAAATATTGCAACAGGCCGAAGCAGCCGCAACTGCAAGAGGAGGAGACACCGCGTGCAACTGCAAGAGGAGGAGACACCGCGTGCAGGAAGGGTGTGCGCTGCGGAGAATGCAGAAAGAATCACGCTGCGAGCATTGGGGGTTAGAAATCACATGACAA
>APFE030174877.1:0-13595 GCA_000404065.3 Pinus taeda | reverse complement strand
GAATTGAATGTTAACTTAAAGTGTTGAAACTCGGAGAACTACATGAGAAGAAATACTTTACAACAACTAATAAAACACAAGTAAGATGCAAAACAGAAGTAAAAATAGCAAATACATGACAATATCAGACAACAATATTGATTACGGCATTCATCCCTGATGGACTATGTCTCTGGGTCTGCTTTCAATATGGGTGACTGCTTTACTAGGATTGGAACCGAAGAGGTCGATTACACAACAATTTGACCAATTTTGATGTGCACACAAGAAATTTTGGTCATTTTCTTCAAAAACCACTATGAACCGGTTTTCCAATGCATGTCTCAGTTTCCAATTCGGACACTCGATGCCCCTATTACACTAAAAACAAAATCGACTATATCCTCTAGAATCTGCACTCTAAAACCCAAAATCACCAATATCTTCCTCATGAACATAAAGATGCATTTAAAGGTTTGTAGATACATTTGAGGGATTTTTACCCAAGATTGGCATGAATGCAGCATGATGGTCTCGGTCGAATTACTAGGGAACACCTTAGTGCCTAGTCAAATGGTCATCGCATTAGTTTTGCACCAAAACTGCAACAAAAACCCACAAATAAACTTTATATTAAAACAAACCGTTGATGACTTGCTGACTTGGTGGAGGACGTTGACTGCCCACATGTGAGTAGGTGGTTTGGATGCATCACAAGCTACCACATTGCAGATCAATCTCGATAGTTGCAGTCTTCCATGTGAACTCATATAACTCTGACATGGTTATCCGGGTGGTTGTTCCACTCTGCTCACTATAGATGAGATATTATAGTTACCCTCTTCTCTATTTACATGGATATCCCAAGGCAATTACGATTAACTGTAACATGTAACCCTGATGGTTATCCTCCATTCACATGCAAACACACATCTACAGTCACACTATGGTTAACTTCAAGCCTAGTGGTTTATTTCCTCTGCTCACATGCCAACCACATTTTAGACCCTGATGCAATTAACTCCAAGAACTAACCCCGACGACTTACACACTGATCACATTACCATAGCCTCTGAGATGGTCTTCTCCATTTTTATGATTGTTATAATAGTTTTGTAATGTTTTACAATGATTTCAATGTAATTCCAATAGCTCGAGAGGGTTTTAGGACTTAGGGTAATGGTCTTTGATTTGTATTGTAATGTTTTTTACAATAGATTTATGGTATTTAATGTATGGTTAGGGTTTAACACTTAGGGTTAATTCCTTCTGAAATACATTTGATTTGTAATGTTTGATTTAGATATAGGTTAAGGTTTAGCATGGTTTCAAATTTTAGTTCTTAAATCATTTTGTGCTAAAAAAAACCCATTTACATGAAATTGTCACAAAGTGATATTTGCAACAAATGTCATGTGATGATGAAATCCAAACTCTCAAAGGTGGAACTGATGACAACCAAGGTTTCAACGACTAAATCAGGTGAAGGTGGATGACAACCCCATGCCAACGACCCAATTCTGGCAGAACTAATGACAACCAACATGTCAAAAACCAAAATCCAAACCATATCACCATGAAAACCATTGACATCACCTGAACCATAAATAACACTGGCAAAACTAAACGACACTAGACTGAATGCTGACGACAAAATTGAACCTGTGTAACTGATTTAAGAAAATCCTCCTCGATTAGTCCTCTCCACTTGAAAGCTTTTGGACCACAAAAGTTTGACTTAAACAAATAGTCGATGAGGGTATAGCTCCCTCACTTTCCACCTTGTCCTAATGATGTACCAATACGTTTGATCAATCACCTGCTAGTGATGACCCTGATGATGCTGACCATGGCACATTTTGAATCCTTGACCTGTTCCATCTATCTGCAGTATGAACAACTTGCAATGATGGTAAAACACCCTATTATGAAGATGGCAATTTATTTATTTCCAAGAAATATCACGAGTTAGTGATTCATAATCATCTTTGAAAATCGTCTCTAGAGGATATTGTTCAATACCATGGACATGTATTAAAAATCTATATTGCGGAATGGCAAAGACAATCAAAGGCATTTTTGTCTTCAAACCAACTGCTTGACTTGGCATACTTTCCTTCTTCCTGATTACTAAGTGAACTTGTTGCATTAGACCCATCAAACTGTAATATGGAAACTACTGCAACTTAGTTTGATTTGAAAGTATTGAAATGGATGTTGATTTGTTGGAATCATTGTTTCTTGATTTATTAAATGATGTTTCCATTGATTATTACCTTCCCCTGATGCATAAGTTTCTCTTGGCTGTTGTGGATATTTTGACAATGCTTTAGAAAAGGCTTTGATATGAAAACAAATGAGCTTCCTCTGCACATGAAAAGAGGCTTCCAAACTATTCAAAACATGAAATAGTGACGCAATGTAAGAGAAATTGAACACTGACTTTCCCCAATGCTGACCTGCATCCCTGTAACTGTTAACTTCCAAACTTGGACTGAATTGATTCATTCTCACATTAGGGAAAGGAGCTTTAGGCATCAATTGTAATTCATGTTGTATTCTCTACTTATGAGTCAGATGTTTCATTTCTTTAAATAGAAATGGAAAATTTTCTACCTCTTTGATCACATATATTTAAGCTAAGCCTCATAACTTGAACAAGCATCATGTTGATTCTTATGTTTTTCCTTTACACACATGATTACGAATCTCTTATTTGAACTTATTAATCACTTCATATGATTAGCATTAACTAAATCCAAGTGATTTTTGTTCTCATGTTCTTTGATAATAAATTCAATGCCATCTTTATTAAGATGATATTTATGTTCTCTCCTGTAAAATACTACATCATGATCATAAAGATAAGAACTCACTAAGACAACTCCACATAAGTCTACTGGAATCACATCTAATTGCACTTCATCAATGTAAATAGCTGTAATGGAAAATCTTAATCGACACTATTTTGTGACTTTTATGTAATTTGATTTATTTAGCCATCCTAATGGGTAAGGTTTTGGATGGTTCTATGTTTCCAAACACAAACTCTTAACTAAATATTCAAATATTAGATTGGCCTGTGATCTATTATCAAACATTGTAACTATATTTGTGTACTTAGAAGTTATCATTATGTTAAATAATTCAACTCTTTTATCCTCATTTGAAGGTTTTTTGTTTGATGAAAATGCAATAGTACTTGAACTTGAACCAGTGTCAAAAGTTTTACCCATCGTGACCATGGTAGTTATCCTTCTTTCACCACCTAAATTTGAACCTAGATCTTGCTGGATTGCTACTATTGCCTTCTTTTCATTCTTCTCCTTAAGGAACTTTTTGGGCTTAAGTTCTGGATGAAGTTTCCAACACTTAGATTCCTCATGACTGATTCTCACAATGAGAACAATGAGCTCTTTCCTTCTGAGCTATGCCTGATTTCTTTCTCTTCAAATTGTTCTTCCCTTTACTACCATTGCAGTCTTTGATTTCCAACTCTTTGGATGACTGTGGTGAAGACCTAAATGGCCTTCCACCTGATTCAATATGTATGGCGTGAACACACACTTCAACAAAATCATCAGGATTAAACATCAATAATGTATGTTGCAAATATGAATGTAAATTGCCGACGTATTTTAGTAATGTTTCACATGTATCCATTGAAATACCAAGCACCAATTCTTTCTTTCTATACTCCTAAGTAAACTCCTAAACACTCTACCCTTTACCTTGCTTCAAGTGCTGCCAATCAATAAAAACTTGTTTCATGTATCTTGAAGGATAGAATTATTTCCTAAGAGCTTTTAAAAACTTAGACCATGAATAGATGATTTTTCCTTTTTGCTTTACATCTATCTAAGTTTTAATTTCCCAGTAGATTAAAGTTGTTCCCCCCATTCTATGTATAGCTAACTGAATTTTCATTTTATCGTCAAAAATTTTCTGAATACGACAATACATTTCTAACTACTTAATCCAATTATCTAGCTTTTCACGATTGATTTTGCCATCATAATTAGGTAATTCAAATTTTACATCAAGTTTCGAAAGAGATGTTTTCTTAGGTTTCTTTTATGTTTCAGATTCTACACTGGAATAAGAAGAATAAGAAGATGACGATGATGGAGATGATGGAGGTGAAGGTGGTTTATCACCCTTGCCTTTACCTTTGTTCTTCTTCTTTTTCCTTGAAGAAGAAGTTGCATCTCTCACCTTCTTGTCTTCATAGATTTCTCCCAACATCTACTGCATAGTCAAGAATGCTTGCTCAAACTATTCATCGCTCATCTTAGCTTCTATATTTTCACCTAGATCAGATCTTGCCATGGCCAACTTATGAATGACTCTTCACTTTCAAATCTCTGGATCAATCTGCTCATGGTTTCCTTCCTGTTTGGACTTCAACCTAGTTAAAATTCAATAAAAATTCCACATACAAAACCTACTCTAATACCAAATTTAATGATCTGAAATGATCATGTGTTAAAACTGAATTAGAATCGATTATGCCATCAGTGAATTGAATGTTAACTTAAAGTTTTGAAACTATGAGAATTGCTTGAGAAGAAATAATTTAGGACAAGTGTTAAAACATAAGTAAGAAGCAAAACAGAAGTGAAAACAACAAATACACAATGATACCAGACAAAAATATTGATTATGGAGTCCATCCCTAATGGACTACATCTCCAGGTCTGCTTTCAAGGTGGGCAACTACTTTATTAGGATTGAAACCAAAGAGGTTGATTACAAAGCAATTTTACCAATCTTGATGTGCACACAGGTACTTCTAATCAATGTCCTTAGAAATCTCTCTAAACCATATTTCCAAAGCCTGCCTCAATTTCCAATTCCAACGCCCGATGCCCCTATTACACTAAAAAAAAAAATCGACTATATCCTCCAGAATCTACACTCTAAAACTCAAAATCACCAATATCTTCCTCATGCACAAAAAGGTGCATTTAAAGGTTTGCAGATAAATTTGAGGGCTTCTAAGCTATGATTGGCATGAATGCAAGATGATGGTCTTGTTCGAATCACTAGGCAACACCTTAATTCCTAGTCACATGGTCATCGCATTAGTTTGCACCAAAACTACAACAAAAACCCAAAAATAAACTTTATTTAAAAAAAAACCATTGATGGCTCGCTGACCAGGCGGAGGAGGTTGACCACCCGCATGTGAATAGGAGGTTTGGTTGTGGTCCTGTCATATGCTGCCACCTTGCAATTCAATCCTATAAGTTGCAGTCTTCCATGTGAACACGTATAAGTCCAACGCAGTTATCCAGGCATCAGTTCTGGTCTACTGACTATCGCTGAGATGTTAATGTTACCCTTCGCTATGTTCACATGCCTATCCTGAGGTGGTTACGGTTAACTGTAACATGTAACCCTGATGGTTATCCTCCGTTCACATGCGAAAACACATATGCAGTCACGCTATGGTTAAATCAAAGCCCAACAGTTTATTCCCTCTGGTCATAGGCCAACTACGGTTTAGACCCCAATGCAGTTAACTCCAAGCGTTAACCCCTTTGGCTTACACAATGATCACATTACCATAGTCTCTAAGATGGTCTTCCCCGCAGCTATAACTATTATAATAGTTTAGTAATGTTTTACAATGATGTCAATATAATTCAAATAGCCCGAGAGGGTTTTAGGACTTAGGGTAATTGTCTTTGATTTCTATTGTAATGTTTTTTACAATAGATTTATGGTATTTAATGTATGGTTAGGGTTTAACACTTGGGGTTAATGAATTCTAAAATGCATTTCATTTGTAATGTTTGATTTAGGTATAGGTTAAGGTTTAACATAGTTTCCGATTTTAGTTCTTAAATCCTTTTGTGCTAAAAAAACCCATTTACACCAAGTTATCAAAAAGTGACATATGCAACAAACATCACATGATGACAAAACCTGAACTCTGAAAGGTAGAACTAATGAGAACCAACATGCTAACAACACAATCCTGTGAAGGAAGATGACAACCCCATGTTGACAACCAAATTCTTGCGGAACTGACGACAACCAACATGTCAATAATCAAATTCCAAACCATATCACCATGAAAACCATTGACATCACTCAAGCAACCTGAACCATAAACAACACTGTCGAAATTGAACGACACCGGACTGAATGCTGACGATGAAACTGAACCTGTGTAACAATGCCCAAATGTTTCTTGACAATATGTCCACGCTTGATCTCCTTAAGAATATCATAGAGAAGAATGAGGGCACCACAACCACAATAGCTGACGGTTGAGAACCGTTACAAAGCTAAATATCCCATACGATGCGCAAGTCGATGCAAGAATTCACATGCTCACTGCAAGAGTGATTCATGCAAGGACGAAGTTGGCTAAGGTTCAGTTTGAGATGAACCTTAAGATCATGGAGCTCGGGTTGAGGGCCGAAACTTCGACTCCACCAGAAGTCAGAGAGCAGTGTGAGGCAGCTGTCAAGGATGAAGCTGCTGCAGTAGATGCCACAGTGAAGGAGTGCACTTCGCTCTTGCAGCAGTCACTCAAAATAGTTACCATCCTGTAGGAAGATCCCAAGATACAATGGCTAGAAACAAAATTAAGGGAACTACAACAGAGATATGATGAGGTCAAAGTGATGTGCACCATCACCATCACATAGAGGTTGGCGAAGCTGGAGAAGCGCATGCACTAAAGGAATAGGTAGACGTAGCACAGTGCAAGGAGGAAATACTGAAGGCTAGATTGGGGCCTTGTCTATATGAACCTTACGTGCTCAAGGCCTCCATCAAAGAAAAATTGGCCAGTATGCAAGCAACATAGCAGAAAATATAAGCAAATAGCACAGGACTAACGACGGAGTAGCTGGTCGAGCAGGTTAAGCAGGAAGTCACGTAGTGTACCGTTGTGGTTGTAGTAGTACAGGTTGAGATGGGAGGCCTTTGTGACATGATCTCTATGCCAACAGAGTGGGTCAGGGGTGAGCCACTAGATTTGTGTTGGGGGTCTATTAGGAGCAGGTCCCCTAAGGTCAGTAACTTGCATAAGCTTTATGAGACCCACCCTTGGTCTGGGGACCATGACATTGTATAAAAAGGGAAGTCTTAGAAGAGTCTAAGGAAATCTTTAGTTCATATTTGATTTTGATGAAGGGAATGGGTCTGTAAGAGCTAAGAGTAAAGAATCTTAGGATAGAGGCTTTGTAGTTGTGTGTGAAGAGGCCTAAGGTAGAATTCTGCAGCTGAGTGTGTGGACCCATACAACTATGTGCATATGGTAGTTAGAGTGTGTAAAGGAGATCTCAACATCAATGAAGAGAATTATTCTGGAATTACTTGTGTATGAGCTATTTTACTTCTGTTATGAATGCAAGCAATTATGTTATGTTGAATACTGGGTTTATGATTTAATGTTGTATTGATGCGTGAATCTATGTGTTTTAGTTTGTTATATGAACACAAGTGAGAATATATGTTTGCACGTAGATAATCGTAATGTATGGTGAAGTTATCCACTACTTAAGCTAATTTGGCTAAATACAATAGTAAGAGAAATCACAGAGGTGCATAAGTGTCTAACTTGCCTTAGGGTACGTGAAGGATGACTGCAGACCTTCGCGAAGGTCTCAAAGATGAATCATAAAAGTATATCGATAAGCCCTGAAAATCTTATAGATGTGCATGAAGTAAGAGTTACAGCATAAAGTGACATCACTACCATCTCAGGTTGTAGAAACTTGATCCCTACATCCCCCCATACTGCTTCTGGTGAGACTTCAGTCCACGCTATGCGGATTGATGCCGAAAGGGCTAGTAGTGAAGGGATTTGCTTGGATAATTAATGTTGAACATGGGTCAAGGCACATTAGGCCAACATATACATCTTTAGAACAACATTTCAAAATCATATTCATCATTTAGCTACTTGGATTAGTTTACTAGTTCACAATTTTGGGATTTCTATAAATATCATGTAGCAAAATAGTAGTAATATTTTCCTCAATTTTAGCACGTGTTCATGAAGCTATTTCTAGTTGATTCCACTTGGATTGAGTCATAATAACATTATTCTTAATAAACAAATTCAGCCGACAACATTTTCACTTGATTACCTTAGGCATTTTGGTCCTTTGTTCACCCTACTAGTTCATCGCTTTGAAATTTCTAGTTTTTAGTAGTAATTTTCTATGCAATTTTAACATATAAACTACTATAATATTTTCACTTTATTATTAATATTTAATTAATAATTAATAAATTGTAATTTTTATTAATATATTTAAAAGTATATTATCTATTTTTATTTACCACAATGTTTATGATACAAGTAAAAATAAAATTATAATTGAGAGCTAATATAGATATTTTTCAAATTATGTTGAAGCATGGTAATAAAATGTTAAAAACTAATATTTAAGGAGTCGGCCAGTTAAACACATATAATTAAAGGTTGAATTCAACTGTTGATATATATATATATATACTATTATATATATATATATATATATATTAATAATATATTCCCTAAATTAATAAAAGGGGAATAATAAAGGCCTAATGTAATCTAAAATTTTCTATCATCAAATAAATTTTATTATTTACATAATTAAGTTTTAATTATTAATATTCTTGAATATAAACTTTTGAAAAATAGAATTTTACTTTTTGGAAATTTATAGTTTTTTAATTATAACATAAAATTAATTATAAGCCTAGGAAGTTTAGAATATATAATGACAAGGTGTAGTGTTCCGTTAAGATATTTTGTCATGAAATTGTCATTTTTATTAACAAAAATTTAGTCATGCTAAGGGCTGGTGTGCCCTAGAACTTAAATGGCCACCGTTAATTACTCATGTCTCTGGACTCACATTACCTATATATATATATGTGTGTGTGTGTGAGATGTTTGAAAAGTTAATGTCCAAACTATTTTGATAACATATTCATGATATTCTATATATGGAAAGATTTCTATATATTTAAGGCATGGAAGCTTAAATGTCATTATGTAAAAGTATGGATCATTATAACATTGTAGTTTAATTGTTTTATATTTTGAAAACTTTGTCTTTTGAGAGTTTTTAAAACATATTTTCCATCAAATGCATCCATCATGTAAAAATTTGTTGAACCCTCTAATTTAATTTATAAAATTTCAACAATCTAAACGTCTCAAAATTTTCTATGATAAAATAAAATATAATTTAATTGGACTAAAATAATTTTATCCCATTTCTATTATAAACTTTAAATATTTTAACTCTAAAACATAAAATATTTAGTATCCTGACACTTGGGAGGGCATTGGAACATGGATTTTGAATACTAATATAATATTCAAAGCTAAAATATTGATATTAAACGTTAGTGATTTTTTAGATTTAAAATGTAATGGAAAACTTTTAGTTTAATTATTCTATAAATCATAACGGTATTTAAATAATTTATTAATAATTAATAATAATATATTAATTTTTATAATATATACTTAATTTTATAATAAATAAAAACAATTTATAAATACTAAATTATTTAACCTTTTTATTTAGTTATATCTTAAACTTTCCATAAGGAGTAATGGATGAATAGGCTATATAAATGAGGTTTAAAAACGGGTAAGTTTAATATTCTTTTTTTAGTATTTTTAAGATTCTCGGTTTAACACTTAATTTAATTAATAAGTTAAATTATCTTTTTCTACGATATTTTTTCTAATTAATTTCAATTAAAAGGTGGGAGAGTTTTTTTTTTAAACTTAGAGTTTATGTATTTTAATTTATAGAATTTGAGTGTTTTAAAAGGTTTTTCAAAGGTGGAATCAATTGTCGAATCAATTTATACACTCAAAGATGTATTTTAAATAAAAAGAATAAGAATATTTTATTTGAAATTGTATTATTGAATTGCAGTGAAAAATACCATTGTGCCAATAAGTTTGACTACACCTTTTTAAATATTTAAGTTATTATATTTTAAATAAATAAATTATATAAATTATAAATTTTGAAATAAAAAATTAATATTAGCTTTTCTATTATATTAATATTTTTATTTTCATCTATAAAACATTGGATTAAATTATAGTTATTATTTGTTTGTTTGTGATTAAAGAGACCATTATATGTTTTATAACTATATATAAATTAATAAAATTATAATGAATAGATATATGTAGCCTAGCTAGTAAACTAAATGGTAATTTCTTGATCATTTTTTCTTGTTGATTTTACCCACAATATAGTAGAGGTTTCTAGGAATCATAAGTTTAGAATATATAATTTGTAAAGCTGGAGTACCTCATAATTTTTTATGGTGTTTAATCCATTTATGCATTCAATGTTGCATTTTAAATAACAAGAAATAATAATCTTGCTTGAATTTGTATTTCCATATTTCGTAAAAAAAAAACCATTTCATTAGTTAATTAGAAAACACTAATAAAATATGTATAATGTAATAAATAAATGAAGTGGCCCATTTAAAGGCACATTTTCTATTCAATTCTAGCCAAAATCCAATAGATATACCTAAGAATCATATGTTTAAGTTGTTTAACATGTAAAGTGTTTGATAGGATTTTTAGGGTAGTAAATCAATTTATGCATTCAAAGTGCAATTCAAGTAAAAATAAACCACAGTCCTGCTCACAACCATGTTTCAAGATTTCCAAAAGAGTAATTTAGTTTTTTTTTTCCAAGGAAAATAACGGTAACCTTTTATTAAAAAATTTAATGAAAAGTTACACTAGCAGATGCAATGAAGCATTCCGTAAGTTTCCACCTGGGCTCGAGTGCTTTCGCACCCCACACAATCGTGCACAAAGAATAAGAACAGAGAAGAGAAGAGAAACTAAAAAAGGAATAAAAACAAATCCATTTTTCAAGTTTTTCTCCCCTTCTTCTTTTCGACCTTACGCCACTCTCCTTGAGTGGGCTCGATCGAGGCCATGACTAACTGTGTTTCAGCATTCTGAGGGCCTGTTTCTTTGTCTGAGTCTGAAGTGTCTGAGTGATGATACCGTTTGGTGCCTCCCATGCTTTGGTCCACGCTTGTCATCTGAACCTGTGAAGTCTTGTTGTCTGTTGTATTTTCCTTCTGGTTCCCTATTTCATCTTCCTCTATAGTGATATCATCCTCTTCTGCTTCTGTTTCTTCATCTTTTTTCCTCGATGAGGCTTTCATTTCTTCTGCTCTCTTCTTTACGACGTCATCTATGTTCTGCCATCCTTTTGGCTTCCTTTGGTGAGGCTTGCTCTTGTTTTGACTTTTGCATGCGCTGAACAGATGACCTGTTTGTTGACATCCCCTGCATCTGAATGTTGTATTCTCATAGTCCAGGGTTTGTTTCCACTATGAATTGTTGAAATTTAGAATGATGCTTTCAGGTAGTCCTTGGCTAAGATCTACCTCGACACATATCCTGGCAAAAGTAAAGATTCCTTTTATGTGTCTCTATGAATCAATCTTTAACATTCTTCCAAGGGCATTCCTTGTAGCTAATAAGGCTTTGTAGTGCCAAAAATGTATCAGAAGATTATGCAACCTTACCCATACTGGCATCCTTGATACCACCATAGTATTGGCATCAAACTCTAGGAACCATGGGGTAATGAACAGTCCCGCATTTCCCCAGAACCATGGCCCTTCATTGAGGATTTTCTCCTTTTCTTCTTCTGCGAGAAAGGTTACTATGAAAAAACCCTTTGAGCATAGTTTTATTTGACAATTTTTTGTCCAAACCGTGTAGATCCACTGGTACAAAGCATCAGCTCTAGGCCAGAAGCCGTTAAATCTACAAATAACAACATTTTTCTGTAGATCTGAGAATATGTATTTTACCTCTGGTAAATCCAGTGAGATGGATGGATTTTCTGGCACTTGATCCACAATGTACTGCCCTGGGGATGCATTATCAGTTTTAGCTTCTTTCCCCTTTGGAGGTTCTTTCCCTTTGGCTGTATCTCGGTAGGTACCTGTAGGATTTGAGGTATCTCCCTTAGATCCGCCTCGTAGTCGGTGATTGAGGGTAATATTTGAGTCCTTTGCCACCCTGTAATGCTGGAGTGTATGTTGATCCTGCAAGCAGTGCCCAGAAAATATTAGGATTTGTAATGTAACTGGAGTCCCTATTTTGTCCTGGATCTCTTTTTTTAGCTCCAATACACTCATCCGGTCCCAGATCTGCACACAAACGTGTCTGCCTTCTGTTGATCTGATAAAAATTTGCTTCAAATCCGCTGTGTCTGCTTTGTGTTCTGGATCTGACAGAGTTTTGTTCTGCTTCTGTCTGGATCTGACCGGATTTGATAGATCCGCTCCTATTATGCAGTATTCGACCCAATATGATGAGTCGTTTCCCAGATCGGGGTTCCTGAGGGAGCTATTTCTCGTTTGCAGGTCGCAGCCTACAAGCCCTCTGTTGGAGCGATGCTTCGAGATGGTAAAGGCCCTGGTCTGTACTGAAGAAAGCAGAGAAAAATCAAGATACCAAGGATACAGGTCCATACTCTCACCCCATACCTTGTCTTCGACCATGCCTTGTAAAAACGGCCCTAGATCAGCAAATCGGATCCCCAGCAGATCAAAATGGGGTCTGGGATCTGTCATACGCCTCTGTTGACGGTAATCGGAGGTGGATCTGCCAGTCTTGAGCAGAGCGGTTGTGAGAGGGAGCATATCAAGACAGATCTACGTCCAGACAACGAATGGATGCTCCAGCCTCTGTTTACTGTGGTTCGAGTCATGAGCGTTCTTGCCATCAGCGGATCCAGCCCTATGCCGGAGGGAAGCAGCATTTGATGGGAATCCTGCGGTCAGGCTTCTGGTCGATCCACATCCGAACGGGTCTTTGGGGCATGCGTCTGCGCAAATCGGACCAGCTGAAACCCTAAACCCTTGAATCGCCTCCATCGTGTCTTCAGTAGGACTATTCTTGTTGTATCAAAAGAGTAATTTAGTTAATTAGTAAGAGTGTGCCAATAAAAATAGTTACAAATTTTCTCATAACTATATATTAATCAAAGACTAAATCTAAATGTTTTTTTTTCGAGCTCAAGGGTTTTCGATATGATACGGGTTTTAGGGCCAAAAGATCGAAAGTATTACACCATTTGTCTCCTATATCTCAAGGTTTATACCATCACATATTGAAACTTGTATTATGTTAGAGGGTGTAGGTGATTATTCAGTTGACCCCCTTGAGGGGATTCAAATTTGGAGGTCGCCTCATACTTCTCTAACAACGCAGGCACGTTCCCCCTGCAAATATCCTATAGGGAACTTGACATCCATGGTTCCATTTGATATTTTAAGTTTCGAGACTTTTCCCAAGGGGAAAATCATATAGGTTTTGGTTGATAAGAAAAATTTTCTTTGAAAGGCTACCACTCCCTTCAACATGGACCCCTCCTTGGATTTTGTCTCGCTTAACATCTTTTGTCCCTATTTAACATCCATATCTATTACCGATTCACATTCTCTAATATCCACTCTAGAGGTCCTTATATTTGTCTCCTCACATTCTCATGCTCTTTACTCCCTTATATATCTTTTACATTTTTCTCTACCATTTACCTACATACCAATTTTATATGTAGTTTTCTCACATTGGATAT
>APFE030174875.1:0-24684 GCA_000404065.3 Pinus taeda | reverse complement strand
TCTTAGTTGGGTTAGATCTATATCTGCCTAATTAAGGTAGGATTTAGATTAGTTTCTTTTGCTTGCATCATAGAATAAACTTGCATTTAGAGTAAATTATACATTCTGTTAAGTCCTCTCCTCAAAGAGGCAAAACTTTAGTTGTGGCTCGGCTGAACCCAAATCAGCTTAAGGGTCATTCTCTTACCTGATCAGCAAGACGAAGTGATCTGATATCCCTAACTATTGGTAGTGAAAGATATATCATAAACCAATAGCTATAGGGAGAAGGTAACTGGACCTAGTTAAACCAGTCGGAGCCACCACACCAAATGGAAAAGGAGCTGCTTTAAGGTCTGGACCGGGTGGTTATCCCCCAATGTTGTTGCAGCGATTTTCGAGGATTCAACATTTTTGGCGCTAGAAGGAGGGCCTAAGATTTTGTCTATTGGAGTCTTTTCAAATTTTAATATTTTATTTATTGTGATGGCTCCTCTTAAACTCCCAATTTGGAGTTGTATCCATGGACGCGCATCCTCCAATACTCCACCCGAAGTGGTAAGACTCTTGTCTCAGGTAAAATTTAATGGTAAGAGAAATTCTTCTGCTTTTAATCATGTCTTTCAATTTATTCAAAATGTTTCAAACTATGATTTTCAAGGAATTGATGAAGGCATCTTATGCAGAATCTTTACTCTCACATTTGTGACAAAAGCCAGAAACTGGTGTAAAACTCTTCCAGTTGCTTCAATCCACAGTTGGGATCAATTTGTTACGATTTTCATTTGTAAATTTGACAACTACGATTATGAACAGGTATGTGAAGAAATTGAATATCTACGTAGGTTTGAAAATGAGTCTGTTAATGATTTTAATAGTCGATTTCATTTGAATTGCTTAAGATTTAAAGACGAAAATAAACCTACAAAAGAAGAATCATTAGATTGGTTTGAATATGTTTGTTCTCTTCCTCCCATTCCCAATCCATATGAAATTAGTTCAAGCTTTGTTCCATCCCATTACAATATAAATGAAAATGTCAGCGTGGATGTGCAAATAAATGGTGATGAAGTGGTTTCACAAAGCTTGGAAAATATTTCCATTCAAATGCAAGAAGACAACAACAGAAATTTTGGAGAAAAAGCCGCCTTGAAATCTGAAAGCTACTTTGAAGTAAATTCGGAAAATCAAATCGCAAATCAGCAAGTACAACCAGCAATCAAAATGCAAACAGCTGTACAAATTTCTAAATTTCTCCATGATGAGCAAATGCCAAAATCAGAGAAGCAAAGCAGCGTTCTTCAAGAAAGCATACGCACGCAAAGGAATGATCTGCAATCTAAAATTTACAATGAGCATAATGCACAAGAGTTCTCAAACAGAGACAGTTTTAAATTCATTGTTTCAGGTTCACATTTTTCCCTTTATCCTGATATTTTTAATGACAGTAATTTTTCCCCTCTTGGTATCGATGATATTTCAGAAATTAAAGAGGATGATTTAAATGAATTACCATTAAATTTTTATCAAGATAAAGAAACAATAATTGATCATTCTTTTGCCACTAATGAACATGAGATTTTTGTTCCTCCTTGTTTGGATATATTGGATGAGATAGAAGGGAATTCTACAGAATCTTGTGAGGTCATTTATGATGATTACTTTGATATTGAGGATGTTGATTTCAATTTTTCTCAAGATAATCCTGATGATAAAATTCAAATAACATCTATAAAGGAGGAACGTTTCAATGTAGAAATTATTCCAACCAATCCTCATTTTAGAGTAGCAAATTATCTTCATGATTTTGTTATTCAAGAAAACATTCCAATTTATGATTCATATCATGATCAAACTCTCATTCCTACTCATAATCATAATTCGTTTTCTATTTCACAAGTTGGAATTCGAAATTACCCAAATTTCATAATTCTAGCCAATCCTTGTGAAAGAAAAATTATTTCAAAACAATCCCAATTGTGCTGTAACATTAGTTGTACAAATAGTGATTTCATTTTAGTTTTTCTTTCACAGTTATTTTGTTTAAATTTAGATTTATTTTCTGATTTTATTTTGCAAGATTTTCACACTTTTCGCTGGCATGTTGAACACCTTACTATCAAACACGCAATCGATGCATTGCCCGATTGGGAAATTGAAGTTTCATATTATAATCATGAGCATCAAAAGATATTAATATTTCAATTTAAATCAATGCTAATGTTTCATCAAAAGCTTCTATCTTTTCAAAGGCAATGTCAACAAGAGAATGTATTTTTGCAATCTAGCCAACAATTTAATTCAATTAATAATTTTCCATTTCATTTGAAAGATTTCCATCCATTTTCCATTAATTCATTTGAAAAATATTTGGAAATTTTTTTCTCAAAGGAAATGGTTAATAGCTTAACATTTGTACATAACACTAACAATTTTTTCCAGGCCTTTGAATTTGAAAACTCATATCCACAATTCGGCCTGTCATCTCCTCTTTTGAACATTTCCCAATCATTAATGGAAATCCATCCAAATTTTTGTGATCCAATTGGTAGTCAATTGGAAAGGAAATTTCATGAGAAAGAGATTTTAAATCAGTTACTCACAATAACTGTACATTTTGATTTCATATTTAATTTTCTTAGTTTAATTAGATTTGTATTTTTATTACTAACATTTGAACTGTACATAAACACAGGAATAAAATTGAGAAAATGGCTACACTGGAAATATGACTATACCTAGTCATTTCCATGTATATGGTTAGAATAGGAGTAGGATTAATTTAGTTAGTTTGTTTTGTATAGTTAATTTGTTTTTAACAGTTTTGTAGATTAAAAAAATAAAACAAAGCAATCAGCCTTCTCATGCATGTTCACTGAAACATTTTCTCCTTATCAGAAAGTTTTAATTCTTTCTTTCCTTTTTAAATTTTTACAGCAATACCTCTACTGTGCCTATTTTAAATAATGTCTTGATTAAATTCAATTAAGTTGCACTTGGCATCAATTGCCTCAACGCCACTTTTCTTCATTTCGGGATTTCCTTCTAAGATTTTCTTTTGAAATTTATATGGTAAGGATTTGAGGATATAAAAGCTTCATGATCTCATTATCCCATGAAATGTATTGACTGTCTATGATAAGGTTAATTCTAATTCAATCATCATTAGTCAGTCTAACCTGTCACGGTAATCATATGAAGTTCATATTATCTCCCTCGGAATTTTCCAAAAGCTGATCTTAAGGATGTCCATTTTGCCGAGTGTACACATTTAAATCTGTTTTGATATTTTTCTACAATTAGTGGCTTAGTCTCATTCTAATATTTAGTTTATTATCTGATGCTGTAAAACGCATCATGTTTATTTACTAAAGGCATTATTGAACAGTCACTATAATAATACAAATTTTTCTCAAGATTAATTCAGAATGAGCAGAGGTAATAAATTATTGTTTCACTCCGAAAGGGAAGCGTAGTTTCATATTTATTTCTGGTAAATTTTATATTCCATGAACATGAATGATTGATTTCATTTAGGCTGATTGCACACTTAGAATTAGAATAAATAATGAGATGATTTTAATCAAAGGAAGAATTTGACGATTTATAAGGTAAAATTTACAGACAAATTCCTTTCAGGTACGCATTTACAACTTTATTCTCATCCATTATTAGTTAATCTTTTCCTTAGTTTATTTTTGATTTATGTTCTGTTTTATTTGCAGGTTTTTATTTCTTTTCAAAACTTGAAGTAAACAGCAAACTCATTTCAAATTTGCAAACAGGTTCAAGGAAATTCAATTCTGATTCATTAGAATTTAAACATTTTTGTAGCTTTGCTTTCATTCATTAGAAAACCCAATTGAAATTTCAAGAAATATCATAAGACCATTCGCATCATAAGATTTCATCGGAAGTAGTTCTTAGTATTCCTTTTGATAACAAATCGTTCATCAAAGACCTCCGATGTACTATCTTACTCATATGCCATATTGCATTTCGCATATCGAAGCTTTCCAAGTGAAGTATACTTCCATGAACATGAATCGCCGATCTCCGGTAATCGACTTTACCGATATTGCGATAAACACATAATTCCGGACCCTATATGAAATTCAAATCAAATTCATAAAATATCGCGTCCACTCAATCGCAATAATGGTAGGAGCATAACTTTAAAAGGACCAATGTCTCGGATCTGATATGTTATCAAATTTCCATCATAAAATTATCGGGTCCACTATTCATCGCAGATCAACATATTGAGAATTGTTATATCGTGCGCTTAAGATTGCCGATCGTGATCGCCGATATCGCAATCGCTTCCTTGAAGTTTTATTTATGGCCGATGTCTCGGATCCGATATGTTATTGAAATCCCATCATAAAAAGTTATTGGGTCCGCTCTTCATCGCATATCGGCATCGCAAAAAAATATATTGTGTTACATCGGGTACCCAAAGTTTGCTGATTGCCGATTAGCTACGTCATCCATCGCATCGCCGATAGTGAAATCATTTCATCACATTTTTTTTATGCTCACGTCACTTCTTTGAATCTACGATGTGCGCTTTGCGATACGGGAAGCACAATGTAAATATTTTCCGATCCCTAATATAATATTTCTTTAATAACGTGATCGCTTCATTTCATTGCACATATTCTCATCGCATGTTCTTAATCGGCAATTTGCCATTGCAACCTTCGATGCGATAGCTTCCAATGCATGCCTTTGAGCCATTAACATTTAATCGATATAGGGCATAGCAACAAAAGTGAAGTCTTGCAAATTAAAATTCAAGCATGGTGAAGAGACATTTGATGTGAATCATTCGATACAACGATGTGTTATTTAAAAAAAAGCTAGCTTGGGTAATAATTATGGTAAGAAAGCAGTTAATGACGAATTCGCAGCACATTTAAATCATTTTGATATATTTCAGTTTCAAATATATAAGTCCATAATTTAAAATGGAATTCAAGACCTCTCTATTTTTATATTTAAATTTTATCATCTTGGATTTGGTCTTGATTTTGTATATGAAACTAATAATATTTTGAGAAACAGTCACTACTGCAAATTCTCATTCTCATTTCTGATGCATTTGTTTTAATTTCAACTCCCTTGAACATTAAGCATTCCATTTTTATATTTTACTGCTTGTTTTAGTGTAAGTAAAATAAATAATGATCTTGGGTTATAGGATTTTGGTTAGTTTGACTTCTTCATGTTTTTTAATGTTAATTAAAATAAGAAGTCAGCTAGTTTGGAGAAACTGATACCTTTCAGGTAAGATCAAAAGAAATTATCCAATGGTAAGATTCATGTACCCACTTTCATTAATTTCCATTTCATCACTCTAGTTTCTGTTTTGTTTTTGCTGATATAAAAATCTGTTTTGCAGCTCTTCATAGAATCTTTCAATCTTCTGCCAAATCAGATTTTCAAGGTCCATACTCTTCTTTTGGCTTAATTCCAAGAAGCAGCGATAATCTTCGTCGAAACAACTACATCAGGAAGTTTCTCAACCTTTAGTTTGTTTATTTAAGCATCTTTTTCTTAGAAAATAATTAAAATGATGCTTTGAAACAAGAAGATTGATACCAGATAGGAAGTTTTCATTGTGGCTGAATTTTAATCGTCACTGCTATTCAAAAAAGCCTAAAACACTCACGACCCTGCAAGGTATGATTTACCCAATCTTGACATGAGAATGATTGATTACACGATTATTTTCTTTTTCTTCCTATTGTTGAGACATTGGTATAAACATTCTTGTTTGAATTTATTTTTTGAAACTTGGATTTTCCTTTTCAGTTTTAAAAATTTTTCATTTTTGTTTTGTTTGTTGATTTCTTTTCTCACTTTAGCATAAGAATTATTTTCTTTTGGTTTTCAATTTTGATTTTGGTGACTTTGTCGTGATTTATATGGAAGGCCTTCTTGTTACCTAACTACGGTCAGCATTCATGGAGAAAAAATTGTTAATAGTTACCTATTGGCGTTTTCTTAAATCTCTTTGTAAAGTTTGATTTTCTTATTATAAAAGTAGACATACTTAAGGAAGATATTACCAATCAAGAGAAGTTGGAAAAGTATCATAAAATCTGGAGAAATTCTTTTTTATCGAAATTGTAATTATTTTGAGACTTCAATATTTTATTAAGATCTTTCAAAGTTTTATTATCAGTCAAGAAAAGTTATATATAACCAAGTAAAGAAACTTTACGGCAAAGCACCTTTAACTCTGAAATTGTCATTCTTAACTCTTAAGGAGTCAATGATTCTCCCTGTCCCAAAGAGTCTTATTTTTCTAGAGTATAATCCAGAAATATATTTAAACTTAAAAGGTAAGAGGTCTCATCACGAGCCTGCTTACCATGATCATAGGGGAAAAATAGGCTGACATTACCAACACTGCTAAACAAACCAGGGTAATGGCTTATGATTGCAAACAATTATAAGACAAGGGGTCTCATCGCGAGCTAGCTTGTTCAGTCCAATTTTAACCAGTGAATGGCATTGTCAACTATGTGGCCACCAAACCAGGACAATGGATTTTAAGAGAAATAAAAATAAAAATTCAAAGAAAATAAACATATATAAATGGATTTATCTCTAGATCAATAATTCTTAAACAGATGGGATTCTAAATCATTTATGATTAAAAGGTAACCCTGTCGAAACTATAGATGTTTGCTAGCAGCAGTGGCTCTACCTATGACAAAGGAGTATATTTTAAAAGCTAAGCTGTAAAGTGACCCCTGCCTTATCTCTATAACTAATTAAAGACTGATATAGAATTTTGAAATATTTTAATTTATGAGGAATTTTAAGAAAAATTACGGTTAGATGATTCTTGCTTTTATTCAGACTAATGAACCTAGTCAAGCATTTCAAGCATAATTCTCTTTTCTTTAATTATTTTACTTTAATTTTAGGAAAATCTCATTCATATCAAAGATAGCTAACTGGTTCTTCTCTCGTGTGTCGCCATTGTTGTGGTGAAAACACAACCCCCCATTTTTTACTTGCTCAACTCAAATAATGGGGACCCTTTCTGTAAAAATTTTGGCTAATCACCTTTTGGATTTTTATTTAGTTGATTGCCCTACGTTTTTGTTAATTTTTTGTTTTCTTTGGATTCTTCTTTTGATTGCTTTGTTAGAATCGATTTTTTATAAGCTTCCCATTGATGCTTGTTTCGCCTCATTTGGTCATCTGGTTTGAAAATGGCACTCCTTTGAAGTCTCATCATTTATCTAGCCCGGGTTAAAAATGCATAAAATGTACAATATCACATTTTGTAAATAAATTAGTTCAATAAGGCATTCATTTTAAATATTAACCCATAGCGAGTTTTTACTAACATTTTTCATTTTTAGTTATTTTTACTTTTATTAAGAGTGGCTATAGTTTATAAAATAACCCTCCTAAAATAAAACCAAAATCAAAATTGATTGTTAATATTAAATCTCAGATTAATTAAATTAATTATTATTTAAAATATAATTAATTTAATTAAACTTAAAATTTTTATATAAATATATATATAATATAATTATATATATCATATATTATACTAATATATATATATCGCATCGGGAGTTTCATATATGACATAAGTTATAAGCCCCGATATACACCATAACCCCGATGCGATATTGCATCGGAGAAGTTCACTTGACATATTTTCATGAACCCCTCCATCCTCCCGATTGCCGATAAGCGAAAAGGAATAAAAACAATGTTTTATATAATTGGTTCAAACGACTTGTTTCTTAGACTCTTACGTATGGTGATATGCTTAGTTTTAATGTTTTATATATATTAGTAGTGGTGTAGGTTAGTATATATTTAACATCAGTTTATATAATATGTAATATTATATTAGTTAAATTAATTAATAATATGTAATATATTATATTAATTAAATTAATTAATAATATTCAATATTATATTAATTTAATTAAAATTTAAATATATTTAGATTAATATTGATTAGTTTTTAATTAGAATAGATTTGTTTATAAATCGCTAATTAGATATGAGTTAGTTAGATTAATAAATTAGGTTATTAATAATTAGTTTAGTTTATAATTAACAATTAATTTAGAATTAATTAGAATTCTAATTTAGGATTTAATTCTTAATTAGAATTTTGATTTTTTTTAGCCCAGCAACAGAATTTCCAGATTCATGCCAGATTTGATCCATCAATTTTGGAGGCTCATAAATTGAGTTATACTTGGCCAAATGAGGCCCAGGATAGCTCATTGGAAAGAGAAAATCAAGGGGAACATTTTGAAGGAGGTTTCACCAATAGATTTGATCATTTATTGGGTCAAAATCAGGCAGAAGATCAGACTCCAAATTTTGAAAACAAAATTAATTTTCTGAGTTATTCTCTTCAATTTCATTTGTTTAAAGCCTCTTCTAATTGCAGATCCATTGGTCAATGATATCCTTTGCCAATCAAACCATTCCAAGCATCAATACAAAGCTTATATTTTATTTTCAATTATTTATTTAAATAGAATTTGATTGGGTTTAATTTAATTGCCAGAAATGATATTTTGATTGCATTTTAATTTATTTTGATTTCTCTTGCAGAAAAACAGTGGAAAAGATATGGAGAAAAGGATTTCAAGCAATGAGAATGCTACAACAATTAAACATTGGAATTATGAGCAAGAAAAATTGGATTTAGCAGATTTCTCTTGAACAAACTCTCCTCTCCAAAATTCCTTCACAAATATTATAAATAACAGATTGCAGAATGTAAAAAGGGCTGCTCTTCTCTGCAATTCTAGACTTCTAAAAGCACTACTGTAATAGGAATTTAGAGTTGTAGGAGAGAGGAGAGAAAATAAGATCTGGGGATTATTGATGATTTTTCTTTGTATCTTGAATTATGTATGAAGGGCAGATTTTGCACTATTGTGGCTCTAGTTTTGAAGACAGAAGTTCAAGCAATGTAAATGGCTGTTGGAGACCAAGGACAGAGAAATGAATGCAATAAAATTGGTATTTCTAATACTACTGTTTCAAATATCAGTTTTAATTTTATGGTGACATGAATGTGTCATTTTATTCATGTTTGTGCACTATTGTCAATGTGGGTAATTTGTCTCAATCTTGTTATTATGTATCTCTGTTTTTATGGATTAATTCCTCTTTTTTGAGTAACTACTTACTCTAAAATATGTCTTATGAAACCGATTTATTGAATGGTAATGTGTTGTGAACTATTTCCACATATCATTATTCAATTATTGGATTTATTGATTTGATAATCAATTCATTTTTAAGAACTACTTCCTGGAATGTTATTGGTTTATTATTTCAAGTTTTAAGGTCTCAATAGAATGTGTTTTGGTAACCATAATATCAGTTAATTGAACTACTTCATTAACTTGATATTCATTATAAACAAGACATATTTAAATCCCAATATTTTGATTATATTTCTCTTAGTTGGGTTAGATCTATATCTGCCTAATTAAGATAGGATTTAGATTAGTTTATATTGTTTGCATCATAGAATAAACTTGCATTTAGAGTAAATTATACATTCTGTTAAGTCCTCTCCTAAAAGAGGAAAAACTTTAGTTGTGGCTCGGCTGAACCCAAATCAGCTTAAGGGTCATTCTCTTGCCTGATCAGCAAGACGAATTGATCTAATATCCCTAACTATTGGTAGTGAAAGATATATCATAAACCAATAGCTATAGGGAGAAGGTAACTGGACCTAGTTAAACCAGTCAGAGCCACCACACCAAACGGAAAAGGAATTGCCTTAAGGTCCGGACCGGGTGGTTATCCCCCAATGTTGTTGGAGCGATTTTCGAGGCATCAACAGAACGTACCACGAAACGCACGGGGAGTGTTGACATTTTACACTGCCATTAACGAGGAGCCAATAGCTTCAAAGAAGTTAGAGAGGATGAGAAGTAGAGGTCGTGATGTGTTTGTTTATAAAGCATAGAAGATTAAGTGGGCAG
Source organism: Pinus taeda (assembly GCA_000404065.3). Lineage (NCBI taxonomy): Eukaryota > Viridiplantae > Streptophyta > Pinopsida > Pinales > Pinaceae > Pinus > Pinus taeda. The sequence goes on along the minus strand of APFE030174875.1, from coordinate 14,701 downwards.
GCATAAAATCTTCATTTGGAAGAGGTTTGATTCATATCGAACCCCTTGTCTAGTAATCTCGTTTGACCAACCAGAAGGCCTCCACAATTGAAAACTTGGTTCAGAAGAGTTTTAAATTAAACCGTCACATGGATGTGTTTGTATTATTAATCAAATCTTTTATATTTTCCTCTATTTGAATTGAAATGGAAGTACCTGTACATACCATCTAAACTGAAATGGAAGTAGGTGTACTTGACTGGGAAGGTCGTTTACCAGATTTAAATATATTAAAATTTTCAATGAAATAAGCATTTTGACGTTTAATATAATTTGATATCTATTGGAAAAAATTAATTATTTAATTTATTTGATCAATAGATAATAATAGTTTTTATTAAAATATATAATTGAAAAAAATTGATAAAATATTAATTTTTAAAGTATTATAAACTTATTGAGATAATAGTTAACCAGATTTATAGATATTAAATTTTAAAGTACTATAAACTCATGGATTGGGTAGGGAGTCCATCAAACAGGAAGAGCACTTCTCGAGGAATCTTCAACCTTGGTTCAGCTGCAGTTTCCTGGTACAGTAGGAAACAAAGGTCAGTTGCACTTAGCTCAGCAGAGGCTGAATACATGGCTGCTACTCAGGCTACATGTGAGGTCATTTGGATGCGAAAGATTCTAGTGGGATTGTTTGGTCAGAGGATGGATCCAATTGTGATCTGCTGTGATAATCAAAGTTGTATCAAACTCTCTGAGAATCCAGTTTTTCATGACAGGTCCAAGCACATTAATATCTGGTATCACCATCTTCGAGGTTGTATGGTCAAGAGGATCATGTTGTTGCTGTATGTTCTGACCGAGAAACATGATGCAGATATTTTGACTAAGGCATTGTCAAAATGCAAGTTCGATTTCCACAGAGACAGGATTGGGGTTACTGATCATCCCTTTCTTGTTGAGAGGGAGTGTTGAAAATAGAAACAATAAATGCTAAATATAGAAGTGCTAAATTTAGTACCGTTATAAATAGCATTTCACGATTCCTTTCTATTTTAATTATTCCTTGAACTAAAATAGAGAAGTAAAATTTGAATTTGATCTTAGCAGTTGTTTGTAAAATAATTAATTAATTGACCATGAGCTAATTAGTTGTAGAAAATCAAACATGAACTCTATGTGGGGACATGTAACAATTTCTCCATTAATTGAGGAATTTATCCATTAGTTAAAGAGATAAGGATGAGTTGTAATATTGAGTCATAATTAGTTGGCTCAGTTAACTAAGTCAAGTCCAGTTAAATTAATTCAAACAATTTGTAGAATTAATTGTGAGTTCAGTTAGTTAATGCATACATGCATGTAACTATTGCACTTCAGATAACTGAATATTCTCTCATAAATAGCTCATGCATGTTAGTTTAGATAGAGACCCAATTGTGATCAGATGGAGGGGCAGTGTAATATCAGTTGCTAGAATATTCCATTGTGAATATCCCTTGCATGCAAAAGGGATTCTTTCCTTGAGGATTGCACAATTACTTCTTCAAGTTTTGTGAGTGTAATGAGGTCAATTCACACATGTAGCATAACTGGACCCCAAGAAAAACTGCGCAAGAAAATAGGAGGCTTGGAGGGATTGAGGAGGACATATACAGTGTCTATTCAGTCTGTGAGCTGTATTTCTTAATTGCAGAGAGAGCTGATTTTTTTTGTAACTTGAACAAGATTTCCACTTGTATGATAATACATAAATTGGGGTTTTAGGCTAAGGCTTTCCCCGAGTTATTTCTTCTGTTTTATGTGTGATTGATTTCTCATTCTCAATGATATGTGTTCTCATTGATCTTGCTCATATTCGATTAAGCTTCCACAAAGTTTGTTGTAGAAGTAGATTTTGTATTTTTCTTTAGTCTATTGCATAATTTGTTGATCTACAGTGGGAATTTCTACATTCCACATAGGACTTAAAAATAGATATTTGACATAGTTAGTAGAGGACATACTTTATCATAAATAGTCCATAACTATAATATAGGGGAATCATGACCTTTGGTAGATTGGGTTGAAAGGAAAACTTTTAGGAAAAGTGTTGGCTTAAGGGGTCCTGACCCAAGTTCAGATTTAGTTGTGCCAACCAACAAAACCCTACACTGCTAGCCCTTTTGGCAACAACTCACTTAGCAGGCTGCAGTTTCACCCGAAGCAGTACTAGGGGATGACAAAACTAGGTTTCTACATCTAGAGGTCAATTTGATGGGATTCTGTGGTTTCTAGGGCTTATTTATGATCTTCGCGAACCGTAACCCTTATATTATAGATAATTGTAGTAACTTGCAAAAACAAAATCTAAGTCTTTGCAAAATTATTTAAACATTCATAAAATTAAGTAAATAAGCATATCTGCTAGTTTCATGCATCAATTAAGCATCAGTTCAAATAAATTCAAAATAACATAGTGAATATACATAACTTGCATAAGTTTTTGCAGATGCACATATACTAAATTATGGTCCAAAATAGTATTTATTAGATGTATTCTTTGCTGTTACATACTCTTCTTCCCTGGGCACTCAACTGTAGGGGCCTGTGCACTCAGCCTGTGGACATACCAAGGTCTTCACACACTCAGTAGCGAGATCCTTTCGCTTCACCTAGGTAAAGGAAACAAACTCTGCCTTAGCCTACTTTCCCATACAAGGATCTTCTATTCTATGTTGATCTCTTAGACTCGCTATGACTCTTTTATATATCATTATCTTTTACAATACTATGGTCTGCGGACCATGGGCAGGTCTCAAAACTCCCTATCTTCTAAGAAACTAAGGGACTAAAGACCCTTTTGACTATTATGACCTTCGCGCTCTGCTCCCCCAAAATGCGAAGGCTTTCCAAGTATACGAAAATTAATTAAAAATTTACCCCAAGGGACCCTGTCTCAATAGGCCGCTAACACAATTCGATGACTCGTCCTTGAGTCACTCTGTTGGCACCTCAATCTTCGCCTGCAGCTTGTTGAACTCTAGCTTCAAAACCTACATGTCTGTGGTTCCCTATGTAGTAGATTTTTGCACCTATTTGACCAAATTTTCAGTAATTGGGCTTTCAACTGCAAGGCCCATGGTCCTTTGAGTCAGCTGCATGCCCTTGATCTTACTCTGCACAGAAAAAGTCAACTGGATGGACTCATATGCCCATGGTTGCATCCTAGAAGAGATGATTATTTCCTTATGGTGCAGCTCGTCGATCCCACTTTGAAATAACTTGCCTTCATGTAGTCTCACGAACCTTTGCACTAGTGCTAAGGTCCGTGTTGTTAACCTAATTTCGTCGAATTGCCTATGCTTCTACCTGATGTCTACGTTAATATTTTATAGAGTGGGATCCTCCTGTGGTGAGGTCTACAATTCCATGGCTTGCTCAGAAATATCATGACAACCCTCGACTACATCTTCCAAGGATTTCGTGCCTGCTTTGATAGCAGCTCTGCACTGCTCTCTAACTTCTGGAGTAGTCGTTGGCTGCAGCTTAAGTTGTAACTCTGATATCTGCAGCTTTAGCTCGAACTAGACTTGATGTATTTCATCCTTGGACTCCTTCACTGCAGTGACCAATTTCTGAATCTTTTCCACTGAGGTTGGTTCTGTCGAGATCTTGAGCTCTGGAAGCTCATTGTAGGCTTGTGCAAGGGCGACTTCCAGCTATTGCGATTTCCTCTTTTTCTTTAAGCGCCTACACTTTCTTCTCGAAAATCTATTGATTGTTTATCTTGAATTCACTAATTATCAGTGGTGCGTGTTTCTCCTGAACCCTCAATTCATCAGACACCTCTTGGTATAGTTTATGGAAGCTCTGGATGGGGAGCCCTACAAGATATAAGCTTAGGTTCTTCATCTGTATCACTTGAGCCCTTTCTTCTTCTGTCTCACCACATAGAGATCCTTCTGGTAGTTGAATGGCTTGCAAATTCAAGGTCATCTCTATGTCCAAAACTTACACACTCACTTAACTGAGGCTAGCTTTCTTCTCGCTCGCATATCCCACGCTTGCTTGTATCCTACCTATTTGGACCTACAACTTGTGATGGTATTGTTGAACCTTGCCGAACGCCTACTAATGCTGTTCCTCAAAAGTGGTCCCAAAGATTTGTTTTCATGTTGCGGACCACATCTCCTATCTCATTTAATTCCCCTTCAGTGAGGACCAAAGGAGTTTCACCTGCTGATCGGTTGTACTTTTGTTTCTTGCGTGGCCCAATTTAGGTCCGCTTCTTCCTTGTCCTAACCATGAAGGGGGATTCTAACTCTGCACCCCATTCATCTTGTTCCTATATTTCTTCCTCCTCCAGTGTCTTTTCCTTTTCTAATTCCTCGAATTCAATTGTAGCCTGTGACGTCATTTTCTCCTATGCTTCTTTAGCTACCTATCCTTTCTCTCGTGCAGTAGCTTCCTTCCTTTGCACATCTTTTTCCCGAGCATAAGCCTTCTATGATTCCTTTTTCTTCTTAGCTATCGTCATCTGCGTGGTTGACCCTTTAGCGGCCTTACTGGTACCTATGCCGACATCTGAAGGGGTGAGCCAATCACTTGGCCACTTGCTGATGAACCCTGCTATATCCTCCTTGGACACCAAGTAATGCAACTTGTGCCATACCGTCATGGCATCCTTCTTCGCATGAATATGTAGATTGTGGAAATCTGCTTTAAAATCAACTATGGTTTCATACTGCATGTGAAATGTCGGTGATAGCCTCGACCTCTATATGATCATCATCCTCAGTTCCATCTCAAAAAGAACCCAAAATATATTTTCCTCTGTGATTTGTGTGGGGTCCTTGGTAGCCCAAAGTGAAGTGAAGTTCGCTGCATCTGAGAGATTTGAGTCCTGCGGAGGAAATTGACTTTCCTCAGGTATCCTCCAAGCCACCAGTGCTATCAATAGAAGAAACCAGGCGTAATGGAATGCCTTGCCCTCATCCTGGACGTCCCTACAATTCTCCAAAAACTCCTTGCATAAATATTGAGTTGAGTTATACTAGAATCCTTTGGCGCACTACACATCCAAAGAGATCACTGGTGTTGGTACTTCATCTGCATGACACTTACGCATAATCTTTCCTACAAATACCTGCGTGGCAAAATGCACTACAGGATCTATGATAGAGTGGATGGAGTATCCTTGCGACTTCTTTATCAGATCAAACTTGCGCTTCATCTGGTCTGCGAGTTGCTTTTCTTGCATTTCTCCTCCAAACACCTCTACATGGTCAACTCCTTGGTACGACAGAAGTGTAACCTAGTGGATCAACATGTCAGTTATGGGGATGGGTTCTCCCATCCAGAGACACCCATCATGGACTAGTGTGAGCAATTAGCACACACAAATGGTGTTTATGTTGGTGCAACTGAAGTGCAACACCCATAGCATATTTAGGAGCCCCGCAGCCCCAGCACCAGCTACCCATTTCATTGGCTCCAATCGTGTGACCTCCAAATATTCATAATATACCTTGGATAGGTAATTTCTCAATGCCAACTAAGGGAACCTCTCATGGTCCCCTAATTCCAAACTCTCCATCTTGAGGGTCAGTATGTAGGCCAGCAACATGCCCTCAAAAATCACTTTCTCTAGAAATAGTGGCATGGACACCATGAGCTTCACATTTTCCGGATCTTTTAGTACTTTAGCCATGGCCTTTTGTTGCATAATATATTTTGGCAACCGATTCATCAGCTCATGCTCCTCAAGATCAATCTTTTCTATGCCTTTGCGTAGTGCTTCTTCATCCAAATCCATCAAATATGTCAGTTGTTGTGACCGATACATCTTCCCCTTCTTGTGGATTTCCGTGGAGTTTTTCCATGGTGATTATTGCACCGGCACTGGCTGAGGCCTCTTCTACTTTGTAGACATGGACGGTTTATGCCTAGGCGATCTAGGCGCAGTAGTAGGCAATTTGGTAGACATAAGTGTGGCTGGCGCTACTTCCGATGGGGTTGGATCTGTCTCTGGGCAGGTTGTAGTCATTCTTTCCAGAAAAATCTTACAGAAATTTTAGGCAAGTTTTCCAACCCCAGTCATGAAAACAGTTCCTCCCAATCTGGATCAGACATACAGTGCAGTTCTTCGCACAAATCAAGGTGAAAAATCATAAGGCAAACTCTTAGGAATAAAAGTGTTTGAATCTAGAGCAGCATGCCATATTTATAGACCAATTTGAATTCAAATCCAACCATTCCCTCCAATTCTTGATCATTAATTCATATTTGGCGGCAAATTTCCAAAGATATGCTCCATAAATGCGTTTTCCCTGCTCCTTTCAATGAAAATTTTGCCATCCAATCATCTACAGTGCTTCCAACAGTCACTTTTCTGCCAAGCCGTGTAGCACCCAACCTTGTGGCACAACTCCTTAGGTGCAACTCCCCTTGGCACCTCACTTCAATTCAGCGCGCAACCTCATCACTTCAGCTTTCCAACTTTTGGGCAGTGTAGTTTATAGTCCCATACTTCCTTGCAGCTGCCTAGCGTACTAAGACTATCCCACAATCATATAGTCATTGTGCAGGGGTGGGATCACCCTATACAACTTCAAATGACTTCCATTGACCTTTCCCAAGAATAATTCCCCATTCAGCTTCGCGAGCTGAACTGCACCACCATCTATAATTTCCTTAACAACATAAGGTCCTAGGAAATGCATTTGGAATTTGCCAGGAATTTTGTAAACTTGTTGTCATAAAGCAATATCAAATCTTACGTCTTGAAGGTGCAATGTTTTATATGGAGATCATGTCATGCCTTTCCATAATCCTTTTGCACCTGTTTATGAAAGCACTCCAAGAAGTGATTATCTTCCAGTTATACCAGTTATGCGAGTCGCTCCTTCATAGTATAGCAATCATCCATGTTTGTAACCGTTACAATCCATAAACTTGGCACAATCTATTCCATGGGCATTATAGCCTCTTTCCCATATACCAATTTGAATGGGGTTTGGCCTATCAAGTTCTTACAAGTAGTCCTATATGCCCAAAGGACAACTGATATGCACACATCTCAGTCATTCCTCTTCGCGTTGCAAATCTTTATCAATGTGTTCTAGAGAATTTTATTGAAGGCTTTCACCATGCCATTCTCTTAAAGGTGATAAGGCATACTCTTCTGATGATATACCTAGAATTCCTCAAGTAGCATAGTAATTGTTTCCTTTAAGAAATGTGTGTCCCTATCACTCATTAAAATTTTAGGGCAATCGAATTGAGACAATATATACTCAAAGATAAACTTTGTTGTTATAACTACGATACAATCTTTTATAGCTTGTGCCTCTACCCATCTGGTCAAGTGTTCGGTTGCTACAATAATGTATCTAGGCCTCATCCTTTTTCTTTGTGGCTGTATTGGACCCAAAAAGTCTATCACCTACTTTCAAACACTTGCAACGTCACTTCTAGATTTAGGGGCAATTGGTCTCTTCATGATGATCCCCCTGTCCTTTGACAAACATCGCACGCCTTACAATAGGTCTTATAGTCCTTATGCACCATAGTCCACCAAAGTCCTGCACGTAGGATTTTCTCTGTAGTCACTCTCCTTGCATAATGTCCTCCCTCTATTCCTCCATTTATTTCTACCAGAATGCTTAGCTGCTTACACTCTGGGACATATCTAACCAATATTTCATCATAACCCATTTTGTATAAGTGTTTGGCAATTACAGAAAAATCAACCGCCCGAACCACCAATTATTTCTTCTGTTTTGTTAAATATCCTTCTGGAGCTATACATGTAGATAAAAACTAAATTATATCTGCGAAGTGATCATCTGCGATGCAAATAGTGAGGAGTTGCGCATTAGGAAACCCTTCCTCCAAACTCGTAGGTGCATCACTACTCTTAATCTGCGAGAGGTGATTAGAACCAACATTCAGGCATCTTGGCTTCACAATTACCTCAAAATTGTATTCTTGGAGCAACACCAATCACCTTCACATATCCCCCCCCCCAAAAAACAGGCTTGTTGACCAAGTATTTCAGAGCAGAATGGTTTGTATACATCTTGAAGTGCGCTCTGAGTAGATAGTGCCAAAATGTCAACAACACGTAGACCACCGCTAGTACTTTGTTCTTTGTGGTCGAGTAGTTATTTTCTTCCTTCGACAACTTCCTACTCGCAAATTATATTGGGTGGTCAATATCTCCTTCGCTTGGTTGGGTCAGTACCGCACCTAGTGCAATACAGGACGCATCTACATGAACATGAAACTCCTTCTTCCAATCCAAGAATACTAAAATGGATGTTGTGACCATTTTCTCTTTTAAACCATTTAAACTTTTCTGGAAATCTTCATCCTAGCAAAAGGTCACATCCTTTTTCAACAATCATTCCATCGACGTAGTTATTTGCAGATATTCCTTGATGGACTTCTTGTAATATCCAGTATGGCCCAACATTGTTGTTTAACATTCTTTAGGGCCTCCAAATTAACAACAACTGCTATCCTAGTAGGGTCTACCATCAGTCCCTACCTATAAACCACATGACCCAAGAGTATCTGATAAGGTACACAAAATATGCACTTCTTCAGGTTAAGGGTTATCTGACGTCTTCGACAAGTACCCAGCATGAGGTGTAGTCTAGAAACATGGCGCTTTACCAATCCAAACACTATCAAGTCATTAAACTAGACCTCCAAAAAATTGTGGATAAATTCCTTGAAGGCCACAATTCTACTCGTGAAAATATTTTAGGCACATTCTTCAACCCAAAAGGCATCACTGTATATTGAAAATAGCACCACTCAATCGTGAAGGTAGTCTTACTCCGATCCTCTAGCACGATCTTGATCTAATTGTACCCTGAGAACCATCTGTGAATGAGTAGGCTTCCTGCCCTCCAACATTATCTTGTACCTCGTCTATAAATTGCGTAGGGAATGGGTCATGGATACACGCGTCATTCAACTTCATCAAGTCTACACATATCCGAATTTCATCTTGCTACTTCTTTTCTTGAACCACCATGGGACTCACCCAGTCTCACTCCTCCATAGGTTTAATGATCCCAGGTTCCAACATCTTATCCAACTTCTTGCACACCTTTTCTTTATACTCGAGATTTAATTAGTAGGGGCGTTGCTTTACTGGCTTCGTATCTGGCTTCAAAGTGATTTTCATGACGCCCGAATCCCCTACTATTACTTTTAGATCAGAGAACTTGGTGGGAAACAATTCTTGATATTCGTGTAATAGCTCCATGACTTTATCAACTCCATCTTCATCCCAATAGTCACTTATCTTCACAAAATTCAGTTGTGCCTCTAATCCAATGTTCAATTGCTTGGTCTTTAAAGGCTCTCAACATCAAGCTATCCTTTAGACTTGGGAATGTCGATATTTCTGGGATATTCCTCACCTTCCTTTGTGGCCACATTATAACATTCAAGCGCATGGCGCAGCTGCGTACTCCAATCTGGTTGTACCCATGCAATTGGTTCTTCAGGCATCTTGAATATTGTAGCTTTAATTGTTAATAGTGCTTCATCTATACATTCAAACCCATCTTCAAAGCTAAAAGTTAACAAAAAACTTTCTTTCAAAACATCCAATTTTGCAGTCCCATATCACATCTTCCTTTCCAAGTATGAGTTCATAATTTGGTATTGTATCAAAAGTGTGGCAAATGATATGAACCCATTGTGGCTGTGGTTCTTCTCCCCATGCCTTCATCCATCATGCCAAATTCTCATGTGGATCATTCTTCCCTATGTAGTTTTCCATCATGCGGGTATTGGCGTACCCAAACCTCAACTTCATCATTCTTTTGTACTCCTTCCAGTCAACAAAGTTGTCTTTATGCATACCACACCATCGAGCAAGCGTAGCTCACAACACAATATCTAGAGCTTGGAACCAATGTTTCTCTAGTACATATCTTTCAAACTTATACAAAAATAAATTAACATCTTCTAAACCATCATAATAAGGTAAATTTTGTACCTCAGTTGATATGCATCGAAGCAACTTTGTAAGCTTGTTACAACACAGTAATGATACTTTATGTAGTCGGTTCTGCCAATGCTCAAGCTCCTCATCAGAATCTAAAGTGCAGGAACTATCCTTATCCCACATGATCTATCCATCCATAGTGGGGTTGATCAAGTCGTCATCTCGCATAATGATCTTATAGGTCTAATCAAGGTCATCTTCTTCTTCATAATCGTGGACAGGACGAGTATATTGTGCACCTTCAGTCAGATCCAATGGAACATAAACAATGAGCTCCTTCCTCTCGAACGTCATTCTGCACTTTTTGAGATTAATGACCGCATCCATATCAAAGGCCCAATTAATGCCAAGTAGTGAAGGGTAAGGGTTTCTATCGTCGACTGTCTCGATCACTTCAAAATCAGCTAGAGTGCTTGCTCCTTCAATATCTACCGTTACCCATATAGGTGGCCCATAGGAATGATATTTTGTTGGTTCGTCATTTGTAGCTAGATAGGAGACCACTAAATCGTAGGTCTCCACATTCTCTCCCAAGTTTGCACTGGCAAAACGTTAACATCACTTCCCAGATCAAGAATTAATTGATCCATTTCGTACTCTTCAATTTGCGCAGTTAACCTCATCTGGAGACCGGTTTGCTTGTTTCTTTTGCCCACTTTATGTACTGCGCACTATTCTGAAAATGATTTATTTTTACCCATACAATTATCTATTAGTTTACGTAGCCCCTCTACCGCCTTCCTATCCCTTAGAAGCTTCATGCAAGCCTTCAAAAATGTCACTATCAACGAAGCGTCTATATCTTGTATATTATCACTTCCTCTGGATTTCCCTGACTTCTTGATGTAGAAGCTTCCTCGAAGCTCTTCTTTGCCTCCATAAAGGTTTCCTTTGCTTTTATTAAGTTGAACCCAACTTCTTTTTCACTAGCCTTGCATATCCATTCCTCAACTTATGGTTGCTTCCCCTTATCTTCTCAAGTGGCGATATCACTTCATGTAGTGATATTAACACTAGGCTCATCTTCGCGAGGCTCTTACCTCATCATTTGGATATTCTATGTAGGTTGTTGGGTCTGAGTCTTCTTTTCTTTCATCTTCGCTCTAAGTATTGCACAATCTTCTATGACATGGTTAAACTTCCTGCAATACTGACAGGAGGGGTGTGTCAGATTCTGATAGCCACATGTGAAATGACCTACTTCCCCACAGTTGTAACATATAATTTTTCCACGCCCCCTTTCGTCTCCTCCTCCTCGCCCACTTCCTCGACCTTGAAATCCTTTGCACACCATAGTTGTGCCCTGATATTGAGGTCAATTTTTTGCTTGCATCCTATACGTAGGGGTCTCCTCCATCATTAGTTCATAACTTCGACAGTTGCAGTCATCATGACCTATATATTTGTAGAACGTGCAAAACAATTTTTGCGGGGTCTATATAAAATTTTGTAGAAGATGACAGTTATCCATCATGTGTTTCCCATAAATTTGATAGCTAGCACACCATAATGCTACTCCCGCAATTGGCCTAGCAATGTTTGTTGGCTTCAAGGGGGCAAGGCCCCCTCCTATAAAATAATTCCGATAAATCAAGCATTGATCCTTATCATCACCATGGCCCTTGCATTTTAGGCACCAGACTTCTGCACGCACCTCCAGCTGGACTTCCTTTCCTTTCTTGAGTATCTATAACACCATATGTAAGCTAGAAAAATGTGACTGAATTTTTTGCACCCCCAGATTCGTATCCTACACAGGTGAAGCCTCCAATCTCAAGGCAATCTCCAAGGCTTCAACTTGCATTCCTATTTTCTGTTGAGATAATGGCAATACCAGATGAGGCAATAGCGAAGCAATGTACTAGTCTCTTTTTTGATCATTCTTGATGTTCATATTAGCCTGCTGAATTAGACACTTTAGTCTTTGATCAAAGTCCCATGCAGTCTCATTTACCCTCTTCTGGATCTATTTAAATTCTGTCACTGACTAGGCTTGTGATTTAGGCTTCTTAAACTCATGGTTGAACGCTTGTTATGTTTCCAGCATAGTTGCATTGGGTTTGCCTGAACAAAAGTTGATATGCCAACTCAATGCTCTGTCTTGTAGTGTTTTAACCAACTGCACCTTCTTCATGTCATCGTGTTGTAGCTCTGATACCACTTGTTGTAGCTCTGATACCACTTTTTGTAGCTCTGATATGAAAATATAAGATAATGCAAAGAAACCCAGAAATAATATGAAATGATTCTTTATTGATCAAACCCTTATGGTAGGGTAACACCATACATTCACTCCTTAAGGAAGGAGAACACTCCACAAGCCATATGCTTGTTCATACAATAATCCTTGACACAACTCCTTGTCACTCTCCATGTGGAGTCTCTAGCCTCTATATAGGCATTATACATGCAATAACATGGATCATTACCATGGTTCCCTAATACCATCCACTAATACCATGGGCCCATTACATTATTACTAACTACTTGTGGTCCCTTACATGATATGGGTTAACCACCTTATTTATTACTATGACCCATCCCATTATTACATTATTACCTTGGGTAACTCCCTTGGTACCTCATATTATTCCCCCTAGGTATATAACATTGGGGATAATATGGGGTACCAAGGGAGGTACCCAAGGTAATAATGTAATAATGGGATGGGCTATAGTAATAAATAAGGTGGTTAACCCATATCATGTAAGGGACCACAAGTAGTTAGTAGTAATGTAATGGGCCCATGGTATTAGTGGATGGTATGAGGGAACCATGGTAATGATCCATGGTATTGCATGTATGAGGCCTATATAGAGGCTAGAGACTCCACATGGAGAGTGACAAGGAATTGTGTCAAGGATTATTGTATGAACAGGCATATGGCTTGTGGAGTGTTCTCCTTCCTTAAGGAGTGAATGTATGGTGTTACCCTACCATAAGGGTTTGATCAATAAAGAATCATTTCATATTATTTCTGGGTTTCTTTGCATTATCTTATATTTTCATATCAGAGTTATAAAAAGTGGTATCAGAGCTATAACAAGTGGTATCGGAGCTACAACAAGTGGTAATAGAGCTACAACAAGTGGTATCAGAGCACTTTCTTGGGAAAAAAAGTGGAGATTTTTTTTTTACTTTTTGGAGGATTTCAGCGGCGTCGAGTTTTCAGATCAGATCTTTACGTTTTGGTGCAAGATCTACAAAATCTGATTGTAGATCTGGATTCTATGTGAAAAAATACCCGATTTCAAAAAAAAAAAAAATCGGCTGAATCGAAGTCCGGATGAAGGAGATATCGCTGATTTAAAAAACCAGTGGGGTTGCAGACAATTTTCAGGGCAGCAAGTTTGCGGCGCAGATCTAGACATCCTGGTACAAGATCTGAAAAATCTAGTTACAGATCTAGATTCCATGTGAAAAATTACCGGTTTTCAAAAAAAAAATCGGTCGAATCGCAGTCCGGATGAAGGAGATATTGCTGATTTCAAAATTAGTGTGGTTGTAGACAAATTTTTCGGGGCAGCGAAATTACGGCACAGATCTGGACATCCTAGTGCAAGATCTACAAAATCTAATTGTAGATCTAGATCCTGTGTGAAAAGATAACCTATTTAAAAAAACAAATCGGTCGAATTAGAGTCCGGATGAGGGAGATATCGCTGATTTAAAATCAACTCTTTTTGCAGAAATTTTGGGGACGACAGGAGAGTTGCAGTGCAAATCTGAAATTCTAGTGCCGGGATCAGGATTTCTATCACATGGATAGATGCAGAATGATTGTTCCATTTCCAAAAACAGGTCATAATAGGGATTCTGAGCAATATTGACGGAATTGTGATCATTTCAAATTTTCGCCAATTTTTTGTGATGACATACCTAGATCAGAAATTGAAGGACTTGTATAAATTTGATGGCTCTCATCCAGCCAAATGGCTAGTACAAATAGAGAAATATTTCAAATTGGATCACGTCTATGATGATGACAATCAGCTTATGATGGGAAGCATGTACTTGGACAATGAAACGCGACAATGGTGGCAAGGGTATCAACGTGGCTATGGAAGGTTGTTGACTTGGGACGGCTTCAAAAAATCTCTTATGGACCACTTTGACCGTAAAATTCTTGTGGATAAGCTCACACAGACAGACACACAACCTAGTAAAGATTTTATTTTTACAGGAAAGAAGGAAACCAAGGAACCTAAAGGGTTATTTTCTGTTGGTATCTCCTTATTACAGGTTCATGGATTGATTTAGAAAGAGAAGATCATTGTTTCTATACATCCTAGTTGCAAGCATAATTTCATCAATGTTAATTTGGCAAAAAAATTGCAAGTTCCCGCAAAACACATTGAAAACACACAGGTGGATGATGAGGATGCCCAAGTGTATAAGGATTTGAAAATTTCTATGGATAAATATGTGTTGCATGGTGATTTTTATACCTCAAAGACAGATAATATAGATGTTGTTTTGGGATACCCGTGGATGGAATCAGTGGGTACTATAAATATTAATGTGCAGAAGAAATTCCTGAAGCTCTGGCATAAAAAGAAGAAAATTACATTACACAATATTTCTCTGAATAAACAGGTAGAGTCCACGGAGGTTGACGCAGAAGATGTTCCAGGGACTGACATATCAGATGATGAGCAGTTGATGGTCGACAATCAAACACAAACAGAGGCTGAAGCC
>APFE030174874.1:103084-113234 GCA_000404065.3 Pinus taeda | reverse complement strand
AATAACTGACAACTAATCTATTTACTATCATTAAAAGCGCATGATCTGGGGTCAGATTATGGTAAGTGGCTTTTCTTTGAATGGCGTGCCCGAAGGATTCGTCATTAAATGATTCATGATTTTCTTACGTTACATTGAAGATCGTTCCATCGCAAGTCGCGCTAATCGCAATCGCCAGATCGCAGATTGCACCATTGCGGCGATCGCAACATCGCAGGTCGCAACATTGAGGGTCGCAGAAGTTTGATGTTTGTTAAGTATTGCCGGTTTATTTCTGCGATATGCGATCTTGCGATCGGTGTTATCGCAGATCGACAGATTTTGAGGTTTTTCCTTATGAACGTTACTTTACTGCGATGCGACGTTAGGCTTAACATGGGGGCTTTGCGCATACCAATATTTATGAGGGAATGAGGGCATTTCCTATCTTTTTGTAATGCAAATTTTTAAAGACCTTTACCTTATCGTAGACTTAGGTTTAAAAAATATTCGAGAGACCTCTTTAAGCTTACGATGGTAACCTTATTTTGAAGAAAGGAAAACTTGATTTTTCTCAAAATTAAACTAGGGGTCCCCATTCATTTAGCATTTTGGACAAATACTTAAATGAAAAGGGGGGGTTGTTGCTGGCCACAACACTATCTCATCCCAAGAGAACAAAGTATTCTGTTTCAGCAACCTGGTAAAACCTTTCGTTATCTCGGTGTACTTAGGAATGAAATGATGTAAAAAGTTTGCTTTCCCTTGCAAACTTTGGAGTTGGCGAAAATTCGAAGGCAGAGGTAATTTAACAATAGCTTCAACCTTCGAGGGATCGACACGAATGCCGACTTTTGAGACAACAAATCCCAGTAAACGAACCTTTTCTATACAGAAAACACATTTTTGTGGATTCAGCCTAATTCGATAATGTCTGCATCTCATAAAGATAGCTCGTAAATGAGTGAGATGATCAATTTTACGTAATGAATGAGCAGGTAAATCATCGAGATAAAGTTGCACAATGTGCTTGATGTCATGAAATGCATAAGACATAGCCCTTTGAAAAGTTGCTCCAGCGTTCTTCAATCCAAAAGGTAACTTGCAATAATCAAATGTCCCCCATGGACAAATGAAAGCCGTTTTAGGTTGATCAGCAAGGAGTATGTTAATTTGATTGTAACCGGAAAAACCATCCGTAAAGGAGAACATTTCACTGCCGGCACAATCATCAATAATTTGATCGATATAGGGGGTCAGATAATTGTCTTTAGGAGAAGCTTTATTAATATCCCTATAATCAATACATATTCTTATCATTCCTTGCTTTTTGTTAACAAGAATAATATTCGATACCCAATCCGTTAAAAGAATTGGATAAATGAAACCTGCTCGAAGTAATTTCTCAACTTCAGCTTTAATAGCAGCAGCTTTTCTTGGATGTATCTGACACAAACGTTGCCGGACAGGTTTAGCATCTAGGTAAGTTTTAATCTCATGGACAACAATTGATGGATCAATTCCTGGCATTTCTTCATATGACCAGGTAAACACGTCGCAAAATTCTTGAAATAGGGCTTTATAAGTTTGGTTTTCCTCGTCCGTACAGGAAGCGCCTATATGAATGTTTTTAATAATTCTGGTTTTCACTGAAATGTCAATAGGAATCTTTCGAAAAATATTTCCCAAATTCAACTCAGAATCGGGATGTTGCAATGGATTCTGTGGTTCTTTGACATAATCAGTGGTAAAAATAGATGAGAAATCATTTTCAAAATGATCAAGCTCAAGTAAAAACTAAGATCGATGATGAAGATCTTCCCATAGTAAACCATCAACAGACAAAAGTTCACAAATTTGCTCATTAGTATGAACAAGCTCAGAAAGAGTTGTTGAATCTGAGGTTGAGATTGAAAGTGACTCCCCATGGACCACATTCATTGGATCGATTTCAGTTGAACAAGAGTTAGAAAACGACTGTATAGCTGGGTAAGAAACTTCAAAGGGATTCAAGGGCATGGTACGATCACCAAATGAGTCCACCTCAGAATTAGAAGGTACGATCCAAGGATCATCAAAAGCAATAGTGTTCGATGAAATCATATGAATGGTTGCGAAAGAAGGTGATACGTTAGGAGGAGGAAATGAAAAAGTTCCTAGTAAACCATAATCTTTAGTCAATCCCACCCCAACATCCTTATAAGGGATAGTTGTTTTCCTGACCTGTTGGATACTATCAGAAGAGGCTGGGTCAGATGAAAAATAATTTAACTAGTCTATTGTAACGATCTTTCCATTATGAGGAAATTTAATAAGTCGAAAGATTGATGAAACAACAACAGTCATAGCGTAAGACCAACTGCGACCCACAAAAGGTTGTAATCTAGAGGGGCATCAACCACTTCCACATCTAGATTTATAGTTTTGCCTTCTACTCCTACAGGGAAATCCTGCAAAATTCCAAAAGGATGAAACCCTCAACCATCAAAAGCCTTTAGAATCGTCGGGGACTTGATTGAGTGTAGGAGAACCAAGCAATCTCCAACACTGAATCGACATAATACACGTAGAAGCTCCCTCATCAATCACAGTCCGAAAGCAAGGTCTGTTTTTGACTAACACTAGGATCTGGAAAGCCATTTGATGAGGTAGGCGAGGTGTACTATTCGCTAAATCAAAGATTATAAGGTTAGAATCCTGAATATCAACAGCTCCTATAGCAGACAATAGTAATTTACGCTGTGTTGGGCATGATTGCAACACCTCCAAAGCCGACATTGCTGAAGGGGAAATAGCTAAATCTTCAACAATGTTATAGTTCTGAGCAACTCTCGCATGTGGATTGAAAGCTGAATTCCGAAGTATACCTTTAGCAGGTGGTTTGATTACTAATTCTGGGCTAGGTTTCTCGATCTATAGCGGATCGGAACCAGAAGGAGTCAAAGTTGATGGGTTTGAATTAGAATATTATGCTTCCTTACCACCAACAAGATTCTTGCTACCATAATCTTGAAATCGCGTCGCAATCCTGACATGGGACATCATCATAATTGGTTTTTCTGAGGCATTTGAGGAAGAAACTATCATCTTACTATCTTGATTAGGAAAATGATCCTTCAAGACAGCAGGCGTTTGAGAACCTTTGACGATTTTCGAAACCTCGCACGATGTGGACAATCTCTTGTAAAATGCTCCTCGTCACAAATGAGACAAGGATAACGAAGTTTACGTTTCTCATCAGTAGGTTCATTTTTATTTGGTTTCTCTTTTGAGTCTTGTTTACTTTTTTTCTTCCCTTTCTTTTACCGCCAGATTTTGATCTGGCCATAGATAATTCTACAACATGAATATCGGCAGGAATTTCAGCGGAAGGTTCTCCTATCGGGGAATCTGGTAAGGTTATAATAGGAGAAGAATTCTTTGCATATTTCTTCTTACTTTTGGTACTAACTGAACCAATCATACCATCAACGGCATGAGACCCTGAAGGAGCTGCAGTTATTTGATTTTGTTTCGAAAGATCAAGGATTTTTTCGTGTAAAGTACCTGACTGTGTATAAACGAGGTCAAGGTACTGAGCCTGAGCAATTACTTGCTCTTCAGTAACAACTCCTGCCTTAGCTACATCCTCAGTGATTTTAGGTAATAATGATTTAACAAAGCATTCTGCCAAAATTTGATCCAGGATAAAAACTTTCACTAAACGTCGTCGACGTCTCCATTCATGAATATGAACTGAAATATATGTGGACATTGACTATTTTAATGAAGTTAATAATTCCGTGCCATTGTCATATCTGACAGGCAATTGAAAATGAGTTAAGAATGAAGTGGCTAACTAACTAAAATTGTAAAAAGAGCTTCATGGTAACTCAATGTACCACTTGGCAGCGAGACCAATTAGAGTGCGTTGAAAAATACGTAAGCGAATTGAATCATCTATAATGGAACTTGATGCACAGCAGAGGTGATAAGTCATCACATGATTTGGCAGATCTTCTCTTGGCTTACCCTCAAACTTCAGGATATCATTGGGCAAATTATTAGGCATTGACGGCCAATACGGAAGATAGTAAATTGGATCGTTCATAAGGCACGACAAATCAGGTAAATCCAAAGTTCTAATAAACAGTAACTGATGGTTAGGGTCTCGAAAACCTTGGGTCACAAGACCAGCTCCAAGGGGAGGATATCCAGGATAACCTAGAATTGGATTTGCATTAGGAATATTATATCCTCGTGGAAAACCAGGATTAACTGGACCAAACTAGGGTTGCTGGGGTTGAGGTTGTTGATAAGTATACCCAGGGTACGGTTGATATTGATAAACTAGATTTTGCACAGCAGGATCGTATTGATACTGTCCCTGGTATGGTTGATAAGTCAATTGTGGTTTACTTGTGATAGCCATACTTGGACCAGGTTGTCCTACAGGCATCTGAACCGAAGTCTGAATTGTAGGTTTGGACTGTGGTAAAGAGGTCTGAGGAGTTGATACAGGAACAATAGAAACCAGAGCTGTCGATACTCCAGAAGTAGGTGGGGTAGATTGAACAGAAGCTGCAGTAGTTGCAGCAGTTGTTTGAGGCGAAGTTCAAGGCGAACTAGGCCCAAACTGATGAACTACTCCAAGTGCAAAAGTTTGAATAGTAGGCTAGACAGGTTGCGGGGTTGGACCAGAAACCAAAGGTTGTCCAAGTTGACTTGATAATTGCACATTAGGTTGCAAAATTGTTGAGTTTGAGATGGATCCAACACAATGTTCATTCCGGGGTAAGGACCCATAAAAGGTTGAGCATATTGATGACCATAACCAGGTTGAGCATAGGACTAATAATTGAAAGGTACATTTCCAGCTCCTTGTACAAATGGTTGACCAAAAGGTGGTTGGAAACTTTGAGTTGGGTACTGACCTTGAGGTTGATAACCTTGAGGCACACACTGAAACTGGGGTTTACCTTGAGGTATATATTGATACTGGGGTTGACCTTGAAGTATATACTAAGTCTGGGGTTGACCTTGAGGTATATACTAAGTCTGGGTTTGACATTGATGTATATATTGTCCCGAAGGTATGTACTGTCCTTGAGGTTTCCCCCCAGGCGGTATTTGACTACTTTGAGGTTGCCCCCAGACGGTAATTGAGCACCTTGTAGTTGCCCCCCAAGCAGTAACTGACTACCTTGAGGTTGCCTTCCAGGTGGTAACTGACTACCTTGAGGTTTCCCTCCAAGCGGTAACTAACTACCTTGAGGTTGCAGATTTGGAATAGCACCAGACATCATAAGAATTTCTTCTACACTCAACGGCAGAGTTCCGTTATTACTAATTGATATCCCATGTTCAATGGGTTGAGGAGATGCTCCTGAAAAAGTACCAGAAAGTGACTAATACCCAGAAGGAACAGAAGGACCACCATATAAAAATGTTTCCGGTGTTTGGGAAAACATGGATGACCGTTTTGACATATTCGAAGGAGGATAATAACCTCTGGGCATAGGATGAAAAGGAATACGAGGTGGTGAAGAAGCAAGACCTAGATTCTCTAAAAAGTTTGTCAATGATACGTACCAAGTGTCACTTCTAAAAGGACTGTAGAAGATTGATTCATGCTCCCTAAGTTCTAAAGTTGGTTGATTTTCAGGGAGAGTTGTATCTTCGTCCGGACTAACAAGTCCTTCAATAGAAATGAGTCCAAAAGGAAGATTTTGGGTAATGACAATTCCTACCCTGGGTGAACCAGGACCGCTACAAGTTGGAGAAGCAAATCCTAAGGATGGAGTAGCAGCAGGTTTAGTTTCAGGTTCAAAAATTTTAGGTTCCTAAATTAATTCACTAGTAGGAGAAATACTACCTGTAACTTCAGAAAATGAAATTGGTTTAGAAATATACTCTGTTGATTGAACTGGATAATCAAGGTGAATAATTAAAGATGATTCTCTAGCTTCCGGTGACCCAACTCTACTGTCACTAGGTGTTACAAGAGCTCTTAGCCCTTCAAGCTGACTTGGTGTATATTCTGGAGGCTGCCCCCGAAGTCTATGGGATTGTCTTGGTGATTCAGCCATGATTAAATATTTAATTACTTCACACGCAAACAAAGAAAATCTCAATAAAACTGCCTAAAGTCTCTAAAGAACCAAACAATTGAATCACATGCCTAAAAAATCTAAGAGTTCAAACCACACACAAACAGTAACTTTTCGTACCGAAAACACTAGTTGGTGATGAAATCCAACGTCATAGA
The DNA here is from genome assembly GCA_000404065.3 of Pinus taeda. Taxonomy (NCBI): domain Eukaryota; kingdom Viridiplantae; phylum Streptophyta; class Pinopsida; order Pinales; family Pinaceae; genus Pinus; species Pinus taeda. Next base: position 107,008 of record APFE030174874.1, on the reverse strand, counting down.
ATTCAATACAGAAATGGCAGTTGGAACAGTTAACCCGACAACCTGCTTAATGAAACAGACTGGCACAAGTTTCTTCACAAAACCGTCTCGAGTGAAGAGAACCCCCTAGAGAGTCCAAGTGAGTCTAGTCGACGTTTTCTCTAGGTATAGTGAGACCTGTCCTTTGCCGTCACCTTACGAAAGAATCTTAAGATTATGGTCACTAAGGTTACCAACAGTAACAAATACAATTGGGGGAATAGTCTACGATCCGATCTACACGCAAGGGCAGAGTAGCAAAACTCAATCCCCTTGAAGGCTCCTTGACATGATCAATCCGAGGTTTACCAACAAGTGACCCCAGGCTCCTCGATAATGGTTAATCCGAGGTTTACCGTTTTTTAAACGCGCAAATCTTCTATCTTTCCCAATGAGATAGACTTGATTGTCTCAAAGGTTCGGACATGATCTCATGATTGACTCATTTAAGAGGAGCTTCCCAGATTATATCAATTACAATTGGATTTATTTCCTACCGCAAGATATAGCTACTTGTTTGTTTTAATTATCTTGGAGAGTTAATTACTCCCTACTCCAAGATACTAGCTTAAGCTATATTGGCGATAAGAGCCCTAGAAATAAAAATATTGTTAGATCAATTTTAATTAAGCATTATTTTTATTGGTTGTTTCTTAAGTCAATAGGTATGGAGATAAAACTTTGATGGTGTGAAGACTCGACTCCAAAAACACTAAAAAATGCACCTAAAATGATAAAAAATTTGTTTTTTCCTTTCAATGAATCTCTAGCTAATAGAAAGAGTTGAGAATGCAATTCCTTGAAAAACAAATCTTTCCTTCAACATATAAATGAAAAGAAAAACTTTTTTGTCTTTTTCAATAAACTCAAAATGAAACTACTAATTATGCTCACAAAAATAAATCCCTTTTCTTTTCAGCACTCAAAACTATAGAAAACAATTCTTTCAAAAGAGAATCTATGATTTCTAGAAAACACACTCAAAACTATGAAAAAATAATCTTGAGATATAAAAACCTAATCGAAATAAAAGCTTCAAATGTTTTTGAGGATGTTTTACTTAGTTATTCAGTAAATTAAGGATTAATTCTTTCAAAGTAACAAATCAATCAAAAAGCACCCAGCTATGTTTTCTTTTATAAAAATGAAATTCACAACTTATGACCAAGTTCGTTTAAAGATTTGCAAAGATAAACGAAATCTATTTCTCACCAAGAGAAGATTTCACAAACTAGCTAGACTCATCAAGAAGTCAAAAGATACCAGGGTGATCTAAGGTTTCTTAGGCTTCTAATCTTTAAGTCACTGCAAAGACCGAGTGAAAACCAATCCAGGCATGCAAAACTTCTAGAAAATCATCTAAAACAACAACATCAATGGAACTTATTCAGAAGAGACTTTTGACAGGACACATGCAGATATGGACAGAAGCTAAAGGTAATAAACTAATCCTAAACTTAACTGGACGAAAAGATTTTAGGTTTTTCAAAAATTTTGACAGGGTTCGTAGGCTTCCAGCATAACCAGATGCGGTACCACTTTGTGTAGTAAAGTAACAGTGTGGAAATGTCTACACTGTAATATAAACAGAACGTGTGGTCCTCTTAAAAATTTCGAAAAAACAAAAAACAATCAAGAACCTAGAAACTACCCAATCCCACACACATCAAGCAAAACCAGAAACAAAAATCAAGTTTCTCAAGTCAAAGACAAAGGAAAATTAAAAAACCAAATCTAGTTCCCCAGCGGAGTCGCCAATTTGTTGCCCGGATAAATCAATCTTGCTGACAAGGCCGATCTCCCTAGTATCGAGAGATATCTAGCAACAAGAAGGACAAACAAATCTACCTTTCTATAAACATATTACGATTCATTAATAAGAACTAGAGAGGTGTTTTAGACCCTACCTTAAGTCCAATGCTAGTTTGTGGCAGTCACGCTCCAACAGCTCCAAAAGAGTTTCCTTTTAAGAAACTGCAATCACAAACAAGCACACATCAAATAACACCTGCATAGCTAATATAATAAATCATGTTCATCATGGTGATTAAGGAATCCATGAAATAAACCATAAAACACAGCTTATTGAGAAAAATAAACTTGAATGTATTAACTTTGAAATAGAAGAACTTTACAATCTTTGGTGCCTTGATGCTATTCAAGCTCTTCCCAGGGTCCAAACAAGAATCTCCTCTAGTTTGAAAAGCCTCACTTTCTTCCAAATGAGATCAAAAGGTATGTAATCTTTCCTCTCAAAAGCTCAATTAGGAAAACTAAGTTTTAGTAGCATTTACCCTAAAAAATATTCAGCTTTCAACCTCCCTAGTAACCAGAACAATGCTTCATTTTATAGTGCAAAGGAAGGAGGTTACAGGTCAACCATTGAAGGGATAGAGTCCTCCTTCAAAGATATAAGCTCCTCACATCAAGGGGTTAGCTCCTTAAGGTATGGGATGCATGAACCTTTAAGGAGTGAACTTGCCACCTCAAGATTCCCTCTAGAAGCTTCTAGAAATGACTCAAAGTGAGTTTTTAAGAATGTACTTGTGCCTTTTTAAATTTTACAGGGATCCGCACCCATAACATAGAGACGGAGTGGTTAGGTTTGTAGGTGACATGACCAATAGGTGCGGGACCGCAGGTAATGCTAAGAGAAAGTACAGAACCAGAGTTTTAGAGGATTTTAAGGTCTTTCTCTTGTTTTGAAGGCTTGATATGAAGAGTTGAGGTTTAAGGCTTACAAAGGAGGAAGGTATGAGTAGTGATAGAGTCACACTAATTGGAGAATGTCATGGTGACAATTTTTGTGCTACATGAGTAGCAGCAGTTAGTTGCCAGAGAGATATCTAATGAGAACTAAGCAGTGAGAGAGGGGCAGAGACACTGAAGTTAGAGGAAGGATCCTATATCTGGTGAGTGCATTTGTAGAGAGGTGGAAGAGCCAAAAAGAGGCTAACGTTGGGGCAACGCAATAGCTTCTAGAGGAAAATTCGATTTGTTGGGAGAGTGTTGAGCCTCAAAACTGTCTTTTCCTTAGCAATTTTTCTCATCCCTTCTTCTTTGTTTTTCCATGAAAAATGCATCCTTATCATCAATAACCAGTATACATTGCCTTAAGGAGAACATTTTAGTGATTTTCATGTTATACTTTTATGTTGTTGTTTGAATAAGTTTTTGTCTTTTAGCTATGAAACGTAGCCTATTCTGTAGCTAATCAGCTATTCCGCAACTACTTCCATATTTTTGCAGGTTCTAGGTGTGAGAAGGAGAAAATAACTACATGGGCAGCTTGGAAAACATCATGACATGGATAGTGTCCTATTCACCTATCCCAGATCAACAAGAAAGACTCTAGTCAAAGGAAGTCAAACGTAGAGACCTAAGGCAAACATGACTCTGTTTTGTACATGTTTCTTAGTGATGGGATCCGAAACAATTTCTTGAATCCAAGGACTTCAAAAACCATCTGTGCAAACTGAATCCAATAGCCATCACCTTAGATTTATGTCTCCAGCAACTATGGAAGTGAAGTCCGTATACCTGTCTACTACGTGTTTTTAACTGTAGCTTATTTTTCTCCATAAAACAATTGTATAATTTCTCTATAAATACTTGTGTGAAGAACACAATACTAGTTTGAATTTTTCATGTATTACACTCATATTACTTCTTTATAGTTTTGAAAAATTATTCTCCGTTTTTAATATGAAGACTGTGCGTTTCATGGATATCTGAAAGCATTTTTGAGTGTTGATTGAGTACATAACCTGAGCTGATCCAGGTGGATGTTGGTGGCCACCCACCTATCCCATTTGGACCCCCACAATTGTCTCTTTCAGCTTTTTCAGTTTCCTAAATTGTAGCACAGTTTACTATTTTTAGCAGTTTTTCGGGTCCTGAACTTCC
>APFE030174874.1:74180-100835 GCA_000404065.3 Pinus taeda | reverse complement strand
AGCAGATGGAGGAACTCAACGCAATGGGGACCATTGCTTCCTAAAGGGGGAGGAATGATCCAGGTGGATGTTGGTGGCCACCCACCTATCCCATTTGGACCCCCGCAACTGCCTCTTTAAGTTTTTCAGTTTCCTTAAATGTAGCACAATTTACTATTTTTAGTAGTTTTTTCGGGTCCCGAACTTCCGGAGCCGTTTTGAGGCCCTAAACGACGTTTTTTGGGAAATCTGGGGGCAACATGTGTCAACGGACCGATGTTGCCCTTCCCAAAGTGGTAGTTCTTAGATAGATCTTTCTAACCAACTATCATACGCGTCAAACGGAGATCGTATGCCAAAGTTACGACCCCGGGAAATTGATGTACCAATTTACCCAAAACGGGGCCCACAATTTGGCGTTTCATCTTCTAAGGGTCGGTTTTTGGAATGTGAAGGGTTTTCCATTGTTTCTCAATAATAAATAGGCCTTCGAGCCTCATTGTAACACAAGTTCGGAACAGTTCAGAGACATGTAGCCGCACATCTCTTCTCAGAGATAAGCTACCATCGTCCTAGCTGGTTTATTTCCAATTCTGGTTGTAAGCATATTTCGGTATTTTCCATTAATGAAATGAAGTGTTATTTCCGCTGCATCTCTGTATTTATGGTTATCGCATCTCTGTATTTATGGTTATCTCTGTAATCTATTGCGTTCCTATTTAAATCCGGATCATGAGCAGTGTAGAGGGCCCCTACACTGACTAAAGTTTCATTTCATTCCTTTTTGTCTTTTATAGTTAAGATGTAAGTTCAACATTTCTTCCATAATGTTTATAACCATTTTCTAACTTTGTTCATAATGCAGTTTTTCATCATTTTCTTACTAACGTAGAATAGCTTCTTTCAGTATAGAATAGTCCTTTTTGTTTAATTTCTTTCTAGTCTTTATCAACAGCTTGAAGTTGAATTCAATAGTGTAGAGTAGTTTATTTCATTTGTTGTTTCATTAGTCTTTAAATAATTGTTCTTGCCATTTTATTACTAGTTTAGTAACTCATGTTGTAGGTGAATGTTTCTAAAAAGCCTTCTAGTTGATGGTTCATCTTAAACTAAATGGTTGAATACTTCATTTATATAATGAGTCTTTTCTGCATTTTTGTATTTATTTTCTCTTAGAAATAATGAAGTACAAAATTCCTCAAAATGTCATCACAAGGAGGTTGTTCTCCCAAAATTGAGAGGCAGAGTAACTAAGCACTTCATTCAGTTTCCATAGTAGATTAATTGCAGTTTCATTTTCAATCTTAGTATTTCATGTGGTTTTGTTTCCACAATAGATAATTTCAATTCCATTTTCAGTTTATTTTTTCATTAGTTTTGTTCTTGTCATGGATTAGATAATAGTTGCAATTTCACTTTCAGTTTTCAGTATTTCATTTAGCCTTGTTTTTGTGATTGATTAGATAGTTGCAATTTCACTCTTCATTTCTTCTAGTTCATAATTTGGAAATAATAATAAGAGCAGAAATAGAAATCTGTTTTCATTTCATGATTAAACTTTACTTCCAACTATGGCTTAGAGCGTCCTCATTTCATTTCTTTAGCTCCTTAGCAGAAGTAGATTTGAGATTTTGTTAAGTACACTGTAAATCATTAGGGATTGAAGGATCAAAAACCACAAAACAACATAAAACTCAAAACAAATGACGTAAAAAGGGTCATCTAGCACATACAGTGCATTACACTTCATTAGTTTACGATATCCAGATTGATAATTTATGTAGAGCAATTTAGGACACTAAATTGACCAGACCTTTTGGTGCCGTTGCCGGGGAATTGTAACTAGGTAGCCTTATCTCTTACATTAAAAGAAAAGAAAAAAAAACAAAACAAAGCAAAGCAATGACATGCATAGAGAAAGAGACTCTAGGGGTAGATTTATAGCTAGGGGTAGAAGTTCGATTCCTACAACTCCACCTACTCCACCAAAAATTAGAAAAGACACACCTCCATCATAGACTCATACTCCCAACCATAGGATTCCTAGAATTCAAGGGGAAGAAACTCAATCAGAAGATTCTCCTACTTCATCTACCAAAACAGTCTTATAAGAGAAAATTTTGAATCTCCAATAGTAGGGATAACCTTTTTTTAACTCCACATGAGAGCCTATTATAGTTGAAGAATTAGGAATACCTAGCAAGGAAGAAGAAGTAGAAACTCTCTCCCATAGTCCATTAATAGAAGAACCAGAGGAAGTAACCTTGCAGGTTGAACCTGAAGAAACTATAATGGCAGAAGAAGAACAAGATGGGGAATTCTCACTATTTGGAGGAGGGGGTAGAGGGAGAGGTAGAGGAAACAATGGAGGAGGTAGAGGTAATAATGGAGGAGGCAAAGGAAATAGGGCATTATATAACTCATTTGGATTCCCTATAGTGGATGAGAAAACACATACCACAATGGAAAATATCTCGCCACCTGTCCTCCCTAACTTTTATGGGTTGAGAAGTGAGGACCTTGAAACATTTTTATTTGAGTTTGAAGTCTTGCGTAGAACATATGACTATCTAGAAGACTTTCAAAAACTCAAATTGTTTCCGTCAACATTGAAAGGGGCTGATTTGAAATGGTTCATGGGGTTAGTCACTCAATCCATTAGAACATGGAATGACATGAAACAGACATTTTTCGATAGATACTTGGGTTAGTGTATGCCTACCAATCATAAGAATGAGGTGTTCAAAATGATGCATTGAGAAGATAAAAACATAGAAGATTTGTGTGAGAGATTCAACTATAATTTGAAAAGAGCAAAGATGAACACTTTAGATGAAGAAACTTTGAAAGCTATTTTGTTAAAGGCCATTAGAGATGAGTGGATAGATATCCTTAACATGATGGGGAAGGGAGACATCTCTCAACTTCCATTGAGTGACATAGGAGAACTATGTGTTCATCTCTCAAGAGGGAAATCTAAAACAGGGAAAGGGCCGCGAGATCTTTCTCTTGTTAGAGAAAACAAATGTGCAACTGGATCTGTAAGTAGGGAAGAAATTGGAAATATGCTTGATGAGTTTAAAACTAACATTTTAGGGAGCCTTAGTGAGCAACTAGACACCCTCAAAATTCAAAACAAGCAGAAAACAGAGGCTGATACTTTAGCCATCTTTTTTCCAAAATGCAGGAAGAAAGATGCTCTAAGGGAATGCCCTTTAGATGCAAAAATTGTAGAAACTTGTATGATTTGTTCAGAAAATCATGAGACCAAGGGTTGTCTCTCAATCCCATGTCTTAAGGCTGTCTTTCAAGAAGAAACAGTCCCAAATTATGCAGAACCTCTTTGTTTGTTGCAAGAAAGCCTTGGCAGGGGCCACAAAATAATCGAATGTATCTTCAACCCCAACCAAATTGGAATTCTTGGCAACAACCTTGGCCTCAATCTTAATCTCAGTATCAATCTCAACCGTGGGCACAAGGGGTACAAAATCCTTATGGGAGATTTGCTCAATATTATCAATACCCTCCATCATATTAGAATTATTCTTCCTCACAAAATCAGCAGCCACAACTTCAAAATCAGAATCTTCAACTTTCATTGCCATTTCAACAAAAACCTCCACAAAAAAGTCAAAATCCTCAACTCTTGCTGCCATTTTAGCACAAACCAAATCAGCTACCTGCCCAGCCATTAACAAACCCCAACAATAAAAACCCTCAAAATGCTTACATAGTAGAAGGAAAACAATTTACAACTTACATGATTACTCCTCTAGATCTTAATGATGTTCAACTTAGATTTGGTAGGATATTAGAAAAGGGAAAACCTTCTACAGTTATTCAAGAACAAGACACTTCTGAAGAAGATTCTCTAAAAGTCAATAAAATTTTTGAGGGAACACCCCTCCAAAACCAAAACATTGAAAAAGACAAACAAAAAGAATCAATAAACACAACTCCTATCATTGAGCAACCAACATCTACTTCTACACCTCCTTTTCCTGAGAGATTACAAATTGATAGAGAAATATGTGGATCCAGAGAGTCCACTTGTCAAGAAAAATATAAATAGAATTGAAATTCCAAATACATCGATTGACTTAGGGGCAACAATAAACATTATGAGTAGACAAACTATGGAGCAACTTAAACTGCCTAACCTTGTTTACACACCTACCTTACTACAACTTGCAGATAGATCAATAATCAAACCAGATGGTGTGCTAGAAGACATTTCAATATCCTTAGATTCTTTGGAATATCCTGTTGATTTCATGATCTTAACTCCCAAGAATAATTGAGGAGGACACCCACTCATATTAAGAATACCTTGGCTGGCCATAACTGATGCTTTTATTAGTTGTAGATCTGGTGACATGAATATTTCTGATGGTAATTCAACAAAGAAATTTACTTTGTATCCTTCAAAAAAAGCGATCACATAAATATATGAAAAGGAATGGATTGATGATGAAGATGACATTAGCCTCTCTTTACTATGTCAGAAATTAGTGAAGATAGTCAAATTTTGAACACATTGGAAAATTTTGAAACATCTTTAGAATATGATCATGCACAATTTAAAAAAAAAAATCTAATGTTGAATACTTGTCATCTAGGCAGATGTCTCTCTATTCTATGGAAGATTTTGGTAGCTCTACAATTGAAATTTTCCTAGGTAGGACATTGAACATAAACAAAAACTTGGAGAAACTACAACAAAAAGAGCTAGCCAAAACATTACAAAATCATTATGTTGCATTTGCATGGGAATACACCGACATGAAAGGTATTGATCATAAGACCTGTATCCATCATATCTATATTGAGGAAAACAGTAGACCAATAAGACAACCTCAGAGAAGAATGAATCCAAATCTTAGGGAAATTGTGAAAGAAGAGCTCCAAAAATTACTCAATGTAAACTTCATTTGCCCAATCTCAGATAGCCAACGGGTTTCTCCTTTGGTAATTGTGCCTAAAAAGAATGGTAAATGGAGGGTATGCGTTGATTACCAAAAATTGAATAAAGCAACCCTGAAAGATCACTTTCCTTTGCCCTTTATAGATCAGGTGTTAGATACATTAGCAGGTAAGAAGTATTTCTCATTCTTGGATGGTTTTAGTGGTTATAATCAAATTCTGGTAGCACTTTAGGATCAGGATAAAACCACATTTACTTGTCCATGGGGGACTTTTGTATACCGAGTCTTTTGGGTTATGTAATGCACCCACAACATTCCAAAGGGTAGTACTAGGAATTTTTTTTTCTGATCTAATACATGATTGTGTAGAGGTATATATGGATGATTTCGTAGTTTACAGAAACACATTTGAAGAAGCTTTGGAAAATTTGGAAAAAGTCCTTAAAATATGTAAAGAAACGAACCTTTCACAAAGCCATGAAAAATGTTTTATGATGTTTACAGAAGGTATTGTTTTAGGACATCACATTTTAGGAGATGGGATTAAAGTTGATAAACCTAAAGTTGAATTTATCTCTAAGTTATCAATTCCAAGTTGCCAAAAGGATGTTAGAAGTTTTCTAGGATTTACAGGATACTATAGAAGATTTATAGAAAACTTCACTAGAATGGCATCTCCACTCTTCAAATTTCTTACAAAAGATTGTGAATTCAAGTGGAATCCTGATTTCCAACTAGCATTTGAAACCTTGAAAGCAAAAATATCTAAAGCACCTATTTTAAGAGGTCCAAATTGGAAACTTCCTTTCCATATTTCCATAGATTCTTCATATATAGTGCTAGGAGTTGTATTGGGAGAAAAATATTTGATCTCTTATGCCATTTACTATACAAGTAAGAATTTGACTCCCACTGAGTTGAATTATACTGTGACTGAAAAAGAGTTCTTAACTGTTATTCATGCAATAAATAAGTTCAGACATTATATAACAGGCTATGAAACTTTTGTTCTTACAGATCACTCTGCTATTAGATATTTGATGAATAAACCTATTACTAATGGTAGAGTTACAATATGGCTTTTACTTTTGCAATAATTCAACATAACTGTGTTAGATAGACCTGGAAAACAAACCAAAGTTGCTGATTTCTTGTCCAGGATTCAGAATATTAAAGAAGATTCTCTAGTTGAAGATAAGTTTTCTGATGAATATCTTTTTGCAGTAATTACTCAAACTCCTTGGTTTGCAGATGTTGTTAATTACTTGGTTAGAGAGAAGTTACCTTCACATTTTTTTCCTAGAGAGAAAAAAAAATACTATTAAAGAAAGTGCAAGATATTCATGGATCACTAATGAATTGTAAAAAACATGGTCAGATCTTATGATCAGAAGGTGTGTCAGGGAAGATGAAATGGCTGATATTCTCAAAGCATGTCATGATGAGCCGTGTGGTGGACACTTTGTTGACAAGAGGACAACCTATAAAACCCTTTTTTTAGGATATTATTGGCCATCCATTTTCAAAGATACTAAAGAATATGTCAAAAGGTGCGACAACTGCCAAAGGGTAGGGAAACCTGCTCCCTCAAATGAAATTCCATTACAAACTCAGGTACTTATCTAACCCTTTAAAAAATGGGCTTTAGACTTTATTGGACCAATCAATCCTCCATCTAAGCAGAAAAAGTACATATTGGTATGCATTGATTATGTCACCAAATGGGTAGAAGCTAAAGCATTACCTTTTGCTAACAAAAAATCTGTAGTTAATTTTCTTTTTGAGGACATCTTTACTTGTTTTGGTGTTCCAAGAGAATTTGTGACAGATCAGGGATCTCAATTCACATCCAACATGATGGAAAGGCTTATGGAGGAGTATAAGATCAAGCATAGGAAATCTAATCCCTATCATCCACAAGCAAATGGTCAAGTGGAGTCTATAAATAAAGTGATTGAAGGAATCATCACCAAGACTATGCATCTACATAGAAGAGATTGGGCAGAAAGGCTTCCTGAAGCCTTATGGGCTTACATAACTACATGGAGGAACACAACGGGACATACACCCTATGAACTTGTTTATAGGAAACAAGTCCTGTTCCCTATAGAGTTCAAAGTCAAAACTTTCAAGATGGCAGTCCAGTTGGGGATGGATTTATCAGAAGCTCAAAAGTATAGACTGGAGCAATTAAATGAACTTGATGAAATCAGATAAGAGGCAGTTTAGAGGACTAGAATAGTCCAACAACAAAGGGCTAAATGGCATGACAAATACATCAAGGACAAAAGGTTTCGATAGGGAGATTTGGCACTGTTGTTTGATTCAAATTTTAAATATTTTCAAGGGAAGTTTCCAACTCATTGGCTTGGGCCATATGAGATTGAATTTTTTTATAGTAATGGAGTAGTGAGGATTAGAACAATAGATGAAAGTCAAACTCCTCTTCTTGTGAATGGTCATAGATTGAAAATATATCGAAAACCTATCTCAAAGGAGGAGTTCATCAAGATATTCCAGAACAATTTTGAAATGAAGTTAGTGAAGAAGAATCTTTCTTCTCCACCAACTTAGTCTTTATTTTTCCAATCTTAAAAAAAGAAAATGTATAAGGTTGAAAACCAATCACTGATTGGCATGCTTATACAAAAAATACAGGGTGAAAATCAAAAGACTCTAACACCCTATATTTTCCATTTCTTTTCTGAAAAAAATGGTGATTCACTCTGAATTCTGCAAAATTCATTGGCTCATCTCATTTCACTCTGTTTTACTTTTACAGTTTTACTTCACTCCATTGTCATACTTCACCAATAATTTTTTTCTTTTCTAGCATTTCTTTCATCTCCATTTTCATTTATCATCTTTTCATATTTTCACTCACACAACCATTTCTATTTTCATTCATTCATAAGCCATATTTTACTCTCTGTTTTACATTCTGCGGCTATTTCCACATTCTGCAGCTAATTCCATTCCGTAGCTAATCCTATTCTACAGCTAATCTGATTCTGCAGCAACAATTTGATTATCAGTCCAAGCACAAGTGGCCAATCATAATAAAATCTTGTATGCAGGTAGTTGAAGAAAAAAACAACAACTTTGAAGACCAATCATGCCTAAAGAACCCGTGGAAGCAAACATCAAAATATTAGCAAGCGAGAGGTAAGGTTCCAAAGGTGAAATATAAAAATTTATTTCAAAAAGCAATACAAAAACATAAGCTTGTATAACATGTATGATCACATGTCTCCTTGATTAATCATTATGTGATTTGACTACCATGATGTCTCCGCCACACCTTCCGTCTTCAATAACAAACATTCCAATGATTCTTTCATAATTGATCTCCATTTTAAACTCCATATTTTTGTACTTAACCAAACTTCTACAGCTACACCTATTAAATGATTAGATTAACGATATGACCTATCTATATATGACTCTTCAAACCCTGATTGTTCATTTATCGAACTAAGTTTTTCTCTCATATTTACGCAACCACTTTGTGTATACAGTCACTCTATTTTCCATATACTTTGTGTATACAGTCACTCTGTTTTCCACATACTTTGTGCATACAACCACTCTGTTTTCACATAGTTTTCATATACAGATACTTTGTTTCCATATATTCCGTATATATCTCGTATTCACTGTCATTTTTCTTCCATATACTCTTTCATCCCTTTTCCATATCCACATTCATTCTGTTGCTCCATTTTCATATACACAGTCCTCTTACGCAATCATTCCATTTTTCAAACAGAGAGAGTAATTTTGAAGAGTAGCCAAAGAGAAGAGGTTATGGGACTTATTGTTAGAACTGAACCTGTTGGGGTGAAATACATGGAGGGTTATCCGCAGCTGAAGGGAATGTTACAAAAGGTAGGGTGGTTGTGTTTTATTGAAAAATTCAATGGTTACAACAAAGAAATCACCAAATCTTTTGCAAGATCGTTTGATGGTACGGAAGTGGAAATTGGGGACATCAAATTTGTAGTTACCAGGTCCTTCATAGCTGAAGCAACAGAACTCCCAAGGCTAGGAGAAAGGTGGTTTAAGAACACAGAGTTTCATGAAGAATTTTGGAAGGTCATTCTTAAAAATCCAGGTATGGACATTTCAGTTTTTAGAAAAGGGATTCCAATCTCTACACTAAAAAACAAATGGAGTAGCATGTTGTTAATTTTGCAAAAGTTTGTTACATGTGAAGGGAGGTTTGGGTCTATGTATGTGTATCATATATGCTTATTAATGAATTTTATAGAGAATGGAACCCTCAATCTTCCCTTTTTCCTGTTGAATAGTCTGAGAATAATGACAGCTAATGTTCAAAAGAAAGTTGAATCAATAGAAACCACTCTATATCACCATGGACTAGTGAAGATTTTAGTTGAATTTCATTTGAGAAGAGTAGGGGACACATGGAAGGAATTTTTGGTAAGGAATTTCTTCCAAGATGCTCAAAATTTTTCTAAGGAAAGTGATGTTAAAAGAAGCAGGAGGAAAAGGACCAATATCACCATTCAAAACACCCCTGAAACTTCAGCACAGAAAAATGATAAAGAAGAACCAGTCTCTGAGAAATTAACAAAGATTAGAAAGCAGACTAAGCAGAGGAGAAAAATGAAAGAAAAGGTTGAAGAAATCCATAGGGATATTCCTGAACCTTCATCACCTAAAGAGGATAAACAACTGCTTTTTGAAAGACTAACCAAAATCAGGGAACAGATCAAGAAAGATAAGGAGAAATGAAAGAGGAAAAAGGATATAGAAGAAGAGATCATAAGTTCCCAAAATTTAAGGAGGAGTTCTAGACTCCGGGGTAGAGTGAGAAAGGTGAAATCAAAAGAGACCCAGTTTATATATTTAGAGGAAGAAATTCCAACTCAGTCCCCTGATAGTATTACATATGAGCAAAGTCCACAGAACTCCCCTCCATAAAACTTCGAGGGTACCCCAATTAGAGTTTCTCTTGGTATAGATTCCATTCAACAACAAATCTATGACTAAATAGAGTCATTATAGAAAAAGAGTACCTCAGTAGACCTAGGTAATTCAGCTAATCCAGAGTAGCCTTCCACCTCACAAGAAGCTCTAATTGGCTCACACAAACAAGAGATCTATGACCTGGAAATTTTGAATAGGCACATCCAAAAAGAAAATGAAAGTTTGAAGGAACAGAATAAGGTGGATAGAGCTATTCATGATAACACCATGTTACACTTGGGATTTTGGCACAAGAAGAACATAAAGCTAAAAAGGAAGAATAAGAAGCTGAATAGGGCACTTATTAACCTCAAGTACATATTTCTCATGAAGAAGCCAAGGATGGCAATTAGTGAAAAGAAAAGCAAGAAGAGGAAGTTGGATGTGTTAGCTAAAGTATCAGAACAAATGTAGTAGGAGGAGGAAGTTCACAATTTTGATTGCATAGGGACATGCAATAGTCTTACAATGGGGGTATGTTGAGCCACAAAACTATCTTTTCCTTAACAACTTTTCTCATCCATTATTCTTTGTTTTTCCATGAAAAATGCATCCCTATCATCAATAACCAGTATACATTGCCTTAAGGAGAACATTTTAGTGATTTTCATGTTATAATTTTATGTTTGTTGTTTGAATAAGTTTTTGTCTTTTAGCTACAGAACGTAGCCTATTCTGCAGTTAATTGGCTGTTCCACAGCTACTTCCATACTTTTCTAGGTTCCAGATGTCAGAAGGAGAAAATAACTACATGGGTAGCTTGGAAAACATCATGACATGGATCGTGTCCTATTCACCTAGCCTAGGGTTACAAGAAAGACTCTTGTCAAAGGAAGATAAATGTAGAGACCTAAGGCAAACATGACTCTATTTTGCACATGTTTCTTAGTGATGGGATCTGAAACAATTTCTTGAATCCATGGACTCCAACAGCCATCTGTGCAAACTGAATCCAACAACCATCACCTTAGATTTATGTCTCCAGCAACCATGGAAGAGAAGTCCGTATGCCTGTCTGCTACATGTTTTTAACTATAGCTTATTTTTCTCCATAAAACAACTGTATAATTTCTCCATAAATATGTGTGTGAGGAATGCCGAACCAGTTTGAATTTGTTCATGTATTATGCTCAGATTATTGCTCTGTAGTTTGGAAAAATTATTCTTTGCTTTTAATATGAAGACTGTGTGTTTCATGGATATTTGAAAGCGTTTTTGAGTGTTGATTGAGTACATAACCTGAGCAGTGTAGAGGGCCCCTGCGCTAATTAAGGTTTCATTTCATTCCATTTTGTCTTTTATAGTTAAGCTATAAGTTCAACATTTCTTCCATAATGTTTATAACCATTTGCTAACTTTGTTTATAATGCAGTTTTTCATCATTTTCTTACTAATGCAGAATAACTTCTTTCAGTATAGAATAGTATTTTTTGTTTAATTTCTTTCTAGTCTTTATCAGCAGCTTGAAGTTGAATTCAATAGTGTAAAGTAGTTTATTTTATTTTTTGTTTCATTAGTCTTTAAATTACTGTTCTTGCCATTTTATTACTAGTTTAGTAACTCATGTTGTAGGTGAATGTTTCTAAAAAGCCTTTTAGTTGATGGTTCATCTTAAACTAAATGGTTGAATACTTCATTTATATAATGAGTCTTTTCTGCATTTTTGTATTTATGTTCTCTTAGAAATAATGAAGTACAAAATAATGTCATCACAAGGAGGTTGTTCTCCCAAAATTGAGAGGCAGAGAACTAAGCACTTCATTCAGTTTCCATTGTAGATTAATTGCAGTTTCATTTTCAGTCTCAGTATTTCATGTGGTTTTGTTTCCACAATAGATAATTGTAATTCCATTTTCAGTTTTAGTTTTCATTGGTTTTGTTCTTGTCATGGATTAGATAATAGTTGCAATTTCACTTTTAGTTTTCAATATTTCATTTAGCCTTGTTTTTGTGATTGATTAGATAGTTGCAATTTCACTCTTAAGTTCTTCTAGTTCATAATTTGGAAACAATAATAAGAGCAGAAATAGAAATCTGTTTTCATTTTTTGATTAAACTTTACTTCCAAATCTAGCTTAAAGCACTTTTAGTCCTCATTTCATTTCTTTAGCTCCTTAGTAGAAGTAGATTTGAGATTTTGTTAAGTGCACTGTAATTCATTAGGGATTAAAGGATAAAAAATGCCAAAATAACATAAAACTCAAAACATTGAAGTAAGAAGGTTCATCTAGCACATATAGTGCATTACACTTCATCAGTTTACGATACTCGAATTGATAATTTATGTAGAGCAATTTAGGACACTAAATTGACCAGACAGAGAGATTAAATTTTTCAGTTCCAGAGGGTGGGAACGAGTCCCAAATTGCTGAAGAAGTATCTTTCTGGTCATTATAAGGTAGAAAAAATTCATTAGATTCCATTTCGAGGCTAGATGTCTGGCCAGCTACGCATAGCATTGCAGAGGATGACACAGAGACTAAGAGGGCCGAAATTATGAAGGCAAGTTGTGTCGGGAGATTGCCTGTGGGGGAAAATTCCTCTCCATATTTTTGTCAGTAATTCTCTGTAGGATTTCAAGTTTTGACATCCAGTTGTACTCATATTATTTCACTGTTGCTTAATAATAAAACCCTTAGTTGCTACACCGATTTTCCCAAGTTGGATTTTTCCGGGGACTTTTGTCCAAAAATAATTGTGTTATGTTTATGTGTGTGTGTTAACATTTCTTTTAGTGTTTATTCTTTTGAATTTTTATTTGTGTAGATTGCATGTGATTTATTTAGTATTTTCCGTAGAAAACAAAAAATAATTTGTTAAATTAAAATAACAATTATTAGAATAATTTCCAGTTGTTACAATAGGATTCCAGTTTGGAATTTTCACATCCACTAAGTCCCTCTTTGCAGGCATCCATGCATACAATGAAATAATTTTCAGAATCTACTATTCTTAGTACTGGTGCACTGGTTAACAATTTATTTAATTGATTAAAACTCATAACACAATCTATTTTCCATTCAAACCTCTTTCCTTTCTTCTGCAAAGCGGTAATTAGACAACCAATCTTAGATAAATTCTTAATAATCTCTTGTAATAGCCTTTTATTCACATGAAGGACCTAAATTCAACCACATTCTTATGTGTCATCCATTCCATGAAAGCCTTGACCTTCTCAGGATCAACTGTTACTCCCTCTCTTGAGACAATGTGTCCTAAGTAATGAATCTGTGGTTGAAATAAATTTCACTTATTAAGCTTTGAATAAAGCTTATGCTCTGTTGGAAATTGTAGTATTGAGGCCATATATTCTTCTTGTTCCTCCTTGGTCTTTGAATAGACCAAAATGTCATCAATGAAGACTATGCAAAACTTATCCAAATAAGGGAAAAACACATAATTCATAGGTCACATAAAAGTTCCAGGCACATTGGTAAGTCCAAAGGGCACTACCACGAATTCATAATCCATATACCTAGTTTTGGAGGTTGTTTTAAGGATATCCTTATCCTTTATGTGCACTTGACAATAACATGATCTTAGATAAATTTTGGAGAAGATTGTTGCTCATATTAATTAATCAAATAAGTCATCAATCTGTGGCAATGAATACATGTTCTTAATGGTCACCTTGTTTAGTTTTTGGTAATCAAGGCATAAATTGAGTGTGTCATCGTTCTTCTTAAAAAACATAACTAGTGTTAAAAATAGCAATAAGAAATCCTAATTTATTTTTTCCTTGAATTAAATTATGGATTAAATCAAAATTTTATTCTCATATCAATTTGTAATAGTTAACTAAGTTAAGTTGATTTAGTTGGCTCAGTAAATTCGAGTTGGAAGTCTATCTAGAGTCATGTAAAGCAATTCATAAGTTTTAGGGGTCCAAGTTGAGTTCTTTTGAGTTGTAATTAATTAACTCGGTCTAGAAGAGTTATAGTGAGTTAAACTAGTTCAAAAAGTTGGAGGAACTAGTAGAAGGTCTAGTAGTGGGGAGAAACTTTAGTGCAACTTCATTACTCCACCAGTTAATTGAAGATTCACTCATAAATAACTCGTGCATGTCAGTTTAGAGGAAGACCCAGTTGATATTAGAGTTTAGGGACAATGTACTATCAAATGTATAATTTTTGGAGTTTTATAGATGATGCATGCAATTAGTAGAAGGCCTATGATGGATTGCGTAGTTGTTGTGAGAGATTTTCCCAATTAAATATGGGCTAATTCTCTCAGGAATTGCACAAGGAAGTAGGGGCTTGGGAGGCAACAAAATTGGCTAAGTGTTAGCTTGAGTTGGTTTGTGAAGCAGTGAGATAGATTGTACTTGTGCAAATATTATTCAGGTTGAACAATTATTGTATTTTATTCTTGGATCTTCTGGTTAATGCAATATATATAGTCAGGGTTTTGAGCGGTTGCTTTCCCTAGAAAAATACTATGTTATGTGTGATTGAAATTCTTCCTTTTCTACTTAGTGTTTTCATCAATCAATTTGTGTTTCCCCTAATGAGTAGAGTAAATTCAAGTATTTGGTTTTATCATATTACATAAGAAGTTTGAATCTACAAGTAAAAATCTACATGGTATCAAAGCTGAAGACATTATAAAAGAGGAGAATATGAGTTTGTTGTGCAGGTGAAATCAAATTTGCAGTTTCATACTTCAAAGTTAGCAGGATGTCATTCTATGGTTTGAGACTTGAGTATGCCCTGGAGGTAAACTTTAACTACATAGCTTAGAAGGATAGGATGGAGGTAGTGTTGGAAGACAACGAGCTAAAGGAAATCATAGATCATGATATTCTAAAGCCTCCAACATCTAATGCTAAATATCTAGCTGAATGGCGAAAGTTTGTGGCAAGAATGAGAAGGATTATCCTAGAAGGAGTTTGAGATCATATTGTCTCGAATCTCCACAGTAAGGAAAATCAATTTGCAATGTGGAAGGCATTGGCGAACCTATTTCAAAATAACAGTGACCACAGGAAGTTGGCATTGAAGGACAAGCTCAGAAAGATCAAGATGGAGAAGGGAAACTTAATTATGAAGTACTTAACCAAGTTCACCCAATGTCGGGATGAGCTTGGAAGTGTTGGAATTACTATTGCAGAAGACAATTTGGTGAGCCTAGCACTTCTAGGACTTCCCAAGAGCTGACACGGTTACCAGGACTCAATTAATGGGAGGGAGAAACTACTAGAGTGGGTGCAATTGTGGTCTGTTAGGAAATTCCAACACATTGGAAATAATTAAGTATAATTTGGTCTAGTCTATAGTTAGGTAAAGTGTGTTTCTTTAGTATGAAATTTTTGTAACTTACAATGCGACAGTCATGATATGTTCTAGACATGAAGAGATCTGATGGTTCATTCTCTCTTTGGTATTACCGATACTTGATCCATGGCTTAACACTCGATTGGTCCATGATCTCTATTTAAAGAGCATGGAGGGCCATTTATCTAGTGATCATTTATGAGAGAAGCTTATGTAAATTTTCTTTCTTTTACATTAATTAATTACCTGAAGTGGCCACATTAGCTCAGGCTGTGGACTGTTTCCCTCTTTGAGGGTTTTAACCATGTCAAGAATATTGATATATTGATCTGTGATCTATTTGTGAGCGGTGTCCATTGGTGTTCTATCTAAGGAACTTACCCTATAAATTGCTACATGGTATCATAACAATTCTAGGGCCGTGTCTGTTTGTGATCCAAATCTGAAACTGATAAAACTGCATCAGATTTTCATTTCTTAGATCTATTGTATTTGACAGCTTTTGGGCCGAGAGGACTACTCTATTGTGTTAGAAGCATCTGTTCTAGTGAGGAACCCATTTTGTTTCACGCGAAAAGGTTTCTAGTAGTGCTAACTACATCATTTTTAAGATATGGAGGTATATCATCTTTATTTGCAGTTATAGTTATTTATCTCTCTATTTATTTCAGTTTATAGACCTCTATAAAAAAATTTATTACTGGATTTATACCTTTCATTTCTACTTATGCTCTTTTCCCTGCGACTTTGTGCGATTTGGGAAAATAAAAAACAAAAAGAAAGGATTTTTCTCATGCGTATGCTCTTTTCCATCGCACCTTAGTGTGATCTTGGAAAATCATAAACATTGAGGAAAATATCTAGGTTTCATTTGGTTTGTGGTTGTTTTTTTTGTTTTGTAGACAAAAAGAGTTTTTCAAATAGGCACGTGCCCCAAAGCTTCAGTTAGCAATAAACAAAAAAAAACAAAAAAAAAAAACCTTTCCAACAATTACTAACCTTTTAAACAAGCTCACTTGGTCTAAAGTTACTTTATGAGAATAGAGGTCTTGGGTTCAAGTCTTCCTTTTTGTTGAATTACTTTTTCAAAAGCACATGTAA
Source organism: Pinus taeda (assembly GCA_000404065.3). Lineage (NCBI taxonomy): Eukaryota > Viridiplantae > Streptophyta > Pinopsida > Pinales > Pinaceae > Pinus > Pinus taeda. The sequence goes on along the minus strand of APFE030174874.1, from coordinate 84,565 downwards.
CTTCTGTTTTGAAGTTACTTTATGTAAAAGTGTTCTCACCCATTATAAAAAGTGAGTCACTTGTAATTTTAAAGTCACTTTACCTTTTATTTAAGTTACAATTTAGTGGATAGTTCATAAAGTACCATTGTAAAAGTGACATTCACTTATTTATAAAAGTGGGCCACATAAAGTAATTTTTTTTAAAAGTGAGCTAATAGATTAAGTTTGGAAAGGGGGGGATTTTTATTTTTTTATAACATTATCATCAACTTCCAAACATTCACATGGTTCATTGGCATCTTCAACAAAATTTCTTCAAAAATGCATAACTTCTTCATCTGGAAGCCGTTTTTTTAATCAGCCTAATTTTCGAGATCTTTCCATTTGAACACTTAGTTTCAGCATATACAACTTCAAGTTCTTTTAAAATGGAAATTCCATACCTAATTATTCTTGATAGCACCAACTAATTCCAATGGCTATCCTACATGGTGAATTTACTTAGAAGTAAATGTCTTTATAGAATAGCCTCAAGCCAAGAGCCTAAACCTCAAGATGAAGATAAACAATCCAAATAGGAAAATAAGCAAGATCAAGCACGTGGGTTGATAGGGATGTCTATTTCTCCATACCTCAGATTCCATATCATAGAAATTGATACCCCCGTTGAAGAAATGACAAATCTCAGTAATGTTTTTGGAATTAAAAATGAAATTAGATCCCATCAACTCGAAAATGAGTTGCTTACGTTGAACTCTAATAATTTTTCTTCTATTGAAGATTTTTTATCCAAGTTCAGGACGCTTAGACATCTCTTGGAAGGTGTTAAGGTTAGGAAAGAAGATGGTAGCCTTGTCTCTTCCATTCTTACTAAGTTAGGATTGGCTTACTCTATTTCTGTTTCCACCTTCCATTCTACTAGAGAAGCCTTTATTTCTCAAGGACAAGCCTACAAGTCCTCCTCTTTTGATTCCTTTTGTGATTCTTTAATAAGAGAGCATGAAAAAATCTTACATATTGTTCTTCTTAATACTATAAACTCTTCTAGGAAAGCCTTAGCAACCGAACAAAAACCAAGTTCAAAGAATCCTAAGAATGAACATCCTAAAAAGAATGGTCCTAAACTAAACAAGGGTCTTAAGAAATTTCAGTCTCACAATGAAAAATAAACTCAACAAAATGATAAGGAAACTAAAAACAAAGGGAAGAATACTGATAGACATTGCAACTTTTGTAATCATAATGGCCACTTAGAATCCAAATGCTTTAAAAATATGGAAGCCTTGAAAGCAGAAATGAAGAAGCATAACATCCATTTGGAGCACTCTTCAACTTAAACTTCATCTTCAGGAATAATACTTTTTACATGTGGTTGTCAGGCATCTCGATCTCAATATGCACTAAATGTATCTTCTTCTACTCATTCTCATGAGTGGCTCATTGATTCTGTAGCTTCTTATCACATGGAGAAAAACAAAGCCATGTTTTCTTCTTTAAATGGTTGTAACACCAAAAATATATATGTTGGTGATGATAGATTCCTTCATGTTGTAGGGACAGGAATTATTCATATTGACAATAGTCAATTTAATGATGTATTACACGTTCCTACCTTATCCTGCAACCTTCTATTTGTATATCAGATAACGCATTCATGTGAAGGTAAAACTATTGAATTTTCACCTCACAGTATTGTAATTAAGGACCTAAGAGATCCTAGATAGATTTTAGCTCCCAGAATTGCTAATGATTCTATAAGGTTGTATAATTTTAACAACTTTGGGTTATCAACTCTTCCCTAGGTATTTGTTGCTCATAATAATGAAGTGAGAAAACTTTGGCATGAGTGATTTGATCACTTAAACTATCGCTCCCTTCAAAATCTATGTAAATAAAATATGGTGACAGGTCTTCCTATGATATCTTGCATAGATGTTGTTTGTTCCGAATGTGTACTTGGAAAAGGTCATTAATATGGTTTTGAAAAACGTGCCTCTTAGCATGGCTCAGCCCCTTTATAGCTTGTGCATAGTGATTTATGTGGTCCACTTCCAGTTGTTTCATTCTCTGGCTACAAGTATTTCTTAACTTTCATTAATGATTTCTCTAGATGCACTTGTGTATACTTCTTAAAACTCAAGAGTGAATTCTTTAACATCTGCTTGGCCTTTAAATCCTTTGGTGAGAAACAATTTTCACATCAAATTCTTAAGCTAAGATCCGATAATGGAAGAGAATATGTTACGAGCCTAGTTCAGTGTATGTGCCACCTTTCTCTATCCCTTCTACTTCTGAAAATATTCCTTCTTCAGATGATGACAACGAGAATGAAAATCCTCCCCCACCTTCTTGGGATCTTCCTTCAGCTCCTCAAATTCCAAAATGGGTCCACGGTACTTGAGATGTAGCAGGTGCTCTTGTAGGTGATCCTACAGATCAACATTGTACATGTTCTCAGTTCAATGGAGCCTCTTCTTTACTAGCTCAAGTTTCAACAAATTATGATCCTGAAACCTTTGCAAAAGCTTCAGGCCATCCAGATTGGGATGCATATATGAATGAAGAATATCATTCATTATTAGCAAATGATACATGGGACCTTGTTCCTCTTTCAAAGGACAAAAACATGTTAGATGAAAATGGTTTTACAGAACCAAGTTTGTGTTGGAAATACTTGGGGGCAGGGGTTGAATCAATATTCCTTTCAATTAGTATTATTATTAATCTTTCAAAGCATTATTTAATATTCAATTATTATCAGTGTTTGTACAATGATAGAATTAAACAAAAGGAAGACAAATGCACACAGTTTTTAAGGTGGAAACCCCCTTCTAGGACAAAAACCACCTAAACGTTTTTCTTATAATTATTTAATCTTCAACTCCAATTGAAAAGAAAGCTCCAACTTCCTAGAATCTAGAAAAGCATTCTTCTCTAGCTCCCACTGGATGGATGCTCCAACGCTCGATATTCTTCAGTAGTCAACTGAATGGATGCCCCAACACCCAATGAGCTACAACTCACCCTTGCACCACCCTACCATCCTGAAGTTTTCACAGGGTTGAACCTGTTGGTGAATTCATGCACCAATGTAGCACCACCCTACCACCCTATAGAAGAATAAAAGAAGAATGGACTCTTGTACCAAGGAAAATCATCCACTTTACAATGATATAGAATGATGTAGAAGAAGAAGACACACTAGACCATAACCCCAACTATGACACAACCACCTAATGATGATCCTAGACCTCCCGACACTACCTCTTCAACTCTTGGTAGATAGACACTTGTACAATGTTTATAATGATGCTTTTACAATAACTCTGTATAATGATACTTTTACAATGACTGTATCTAGTGCTGCCCACTTGAAGAATTCATGTGGTGGAATTCTTTCTACTGTTCTGCACCTTGATTATCCACTGAGTCTTCTCTTGATGAATATATAATAACTGCAAAAAGTCTTCAAGGAAATACCCATGACATGATAATAGCAAAACTTACCTCATCCTACAGAGCATATGTCAGTGCTAAACAAGAACAACAAATTAGAATACAAATAACCTAATGAAATTAAGAGATGAACATACATATACAGAAGATACTTACCTAGATCTTACCTTTGCTACATCATTTTTCTGCACCTTGCTCTTTGCTGCCCTAGAAAGTCTGGTCCTTTGTAGCCCTTGACAACACTTGATCTAGTTTTTTTCTTGCCTTCTAGGAGCACGATATTGAATCTGATGTATCTCTGTGATTTTAGATCCCCAATATGTGACCTTTAGTCCTATATGATCTCTCTAAGTCTTCTTTCCAATGCCACAAGTTTGACCCAATTTGGATTACTCAGGGCAACATTATGCCCAATCTCTCGCAATGGCCTAATTATGGACTAGTTTAGTAGAGATAATTTCTATGGCGTTCCACGTGTCACCTGTTTTCTCCTTTAGTTCTGAAATTAATAAACCAAAAACTATAGTCCGTGCATTAGCTGCCACTTTTTACAGAATTCCAATCCGCTTCTCAGAGAGAGAGTTATCATGATTTTCCTAAGGTCACCTCTTTGACATGAAATTCGAGAGCCTGCAAAAACCATAAATTCCATAGATCATATCTCTGAACATATCATGAACCAAGATTTGAAATTTGGTCACGACGTTCATCAGGATTTCGTCTCAAATGGGTTTTAATTTTAGAATCTAAGACCTTGCCGAAATAAAGTTATAGCAAAAATTCCATAATCGCTCCTTTTGGAGGATATATGAGATTTCTTTTTATAGAGTTGAGAGGGGTTTCTATAGAGAATGTTGGAGGGATTTTAGGAGCTTAAAAAAATATTAATTATTGACTATTCAATGACCAAAATCAATGATAAATTCCATGACACAACCCTATGGGGTGTTAGACCACTAATTGGGCTTACTAACTTCAAACATGAATATATTTCAAACCATGAAGAATATTTTGGCATGCCATATATCAACAGAAACATCTCTATGAGTAGAATCCATATAGAATATCCTTGACTCAAAGTAGAGTAAGTTTTCAAGTCAAAATTCCATTGCAAGATCAGGGTACCCCCTAGTGCTGCTTGGGTTGACATCAATGACAACCACTGATCAACAATCTCCCCCTTTAGCATTGATGGCAACACAAGTACTCCCCCTGTGATCATGACACGTCTTCCTACTGCCTTCTCTCCCCCTTTGTCATCAATTGCGAAGGTTAACTCCTCCTGACAAATATCCATGTTGCAGACCTATAAACACCTCCACTCCCCCTTTCTACTTGAGTAGATAAGAGAAAGAGTCTAATGAGAACTTGCGAAAATCCCAAGCTTTTGGTGAAGATACTCAAATTCTTCACGAGGTAATGGTTTGGTAAGGATGTCTACAATTTGTTCCTTTGTGCCAACATATTCAAGCTTGATATTCTTTTCAGTGACTTTCTCTCTAATGAAATGATATTTAATAATAATGCGCTTCGTTTTGGAATGCATCACATGATTCTTGGAGATACTAATGGTGCTAGTGTTATTGCAAAAGATGGGAATAGGCTCATTGAACTTGACTTGAAGATCTTGCAAAGTTTGCTTCATCCAAAGAACTTGAGCACAACAAGCTGCCATCGTGACATATTATTCTTTTGCTCTAGATAAAGAGATTGAAGATTTATTTTTACTTAACTATGAAACAAGACAACCACCTAGATAGAATGCTACTCCATTGGTACTCTTACAATCATCAACACTTCCTACCCAATTTGCATCTATATAAGCTTGGATGACCAGATCATTTCCTTTCGGATACCAAAGACCATATTCCATTGTGCCCTTAAGATACCAAATAATTTTTTTGATGGCAATGATATGAGATTCTTTTGGTGCTGCTTGGAATCTTGCTACTTGTCCAACTGCCTACACATCAGGTGGGGAGACTGTCACATATAAGGGACTACCAATCATGGATCTATCCAACCTTTGTTCCACATCCTTTGACGAATTTTCTAAGATTAAATTGCAACATGTTACCATGGGGGTAAAGATTGGCTTGCAATCTTCCAACTTGAATTTATTGAGCATTTCCTTGATGTACTTGATTTGATATATGAATATTCCTTTATCTTGCTGAGATACCTCGATAATTGTTAGATTTTCTTGATCCACTTTCACATAGAGATTGCTTGTCAGCGCTTCCTTTCTTGAATATATAATATGTACACTCTTATTCTCCCCCTGAACATGTAATGAGACTACCATATTTTTCAAACTACCTGTCTTCTAATTGTAGACTTGTGTCATATACTGTTGCATAGACTCCTCATCTTCAAATTTCTAGGAGTTGATAAGCTGAATTGTTTAGAATAATGTGTCATTTAACAGATCATCTTGACTCGAGTCATTAACCAAAGAAACTGTTGATTCCTCACAATACGTTATGAATTATGAAAGCATAAATTTTGGGACCTTATTACCTTCTTGCTTTTCTTGGTCATCTTGTACTTGTTCATCCTGTACTTGTTTTCCTTTCCAAACCTTCTTATTTTCATCGTAAAGCTTTTCATTCATGGTTGATTTCATCTTGTACTTGCAATTACGAGCTATGTGTCCATAGTTATGACATTTGTAACATTCGATGTTATTCATAAAAGAATTTGTTTGGTGTTTATCTTGTGATCTTGCAAATTTACTTCTAGGGTTTTGCCGATAATAGTTGTACTTGTGTGGAACTTCATAATCCCTAGCCATATGTCCAAAATTGTTATATTTGTAACATTCGACATCCTCTCTAAAATGAACAAATTTGTGGATATTATGCTAAGTTATGGAATATCCATTTTTGAGAGATATCTTGGAATTATATTCATTCCAAACATACATGCGACATTTTGAAGCTCTATGTCCAAACATTCCACATGAATAACAATGACCATAAAAGATAGGTTGATACCTGGGAGGAAATCTTCATTGGGGAATTGTCTTCTAAGTTTGTTCTTGCGAATTGTGTCCAATGAAGTCTACATGCCTGTCAAATCTCATAGGTTCATTATATTTTTTTGTGGAAGGTCCTGCTTCTTCTTTTTTGTAACCAAGGCTAGTTCTGTCATTGTAAGATCGTTGATTGTTGATGAGTTCTTCCAACTCCCTTGAGTTGTTGGCATAGTTTTGGATAGTTATTCCCTTCTTCACTTCCTTACATAGTGAGACTACTTTGGCTTATAATGCTTCCCTTTCTAAGTTGCTTTCTTCCAACTTATTTTTAAGTGACTCTTCAATACATTTGTGTTCTTCAACTTCAATTTTGAGACCTTGAAATTTTTATTCAAGAGTATTGGAACAGATCTTCTTAGTCTTGAGCTCTTTTATAAGCTTGATTGGATCCTTAGAAATTTCTTCTATGGTCAACCATTCTTCTTTGTTGTTTGATACCTCTTGTTTATTGTGCTTGGCCATAAACAATACTCTCTCATTGGCTTCTTCTTCACTGTCACTGTCTCCATCGGATGATGAGCTATCTTCTTTAGAGAGAAAGTTCCTTTTGAATCCTTTATTATTTCCTTGCATGTTGAATTTCTTAAAGCATTTCTTTCCTTTTGAGTTTCCATCACTTCTGTTCGGACATCTTGCTGCGAAATGCCCAACCTCACCACAAACGAAACATATCAATGGAAGTTTACCTTTGAATTTTCTGTTACCAATTTTTAGTTTTCTCGTAAAGTAAGCATATTATCCATTTGAAAAAACTTCTTCATCATCTTCCTTTTCTTCACACTTGTAGGTGCAGGTATTTTCCTTTGAAGGTTGTTTGTCCTTATTTGTGTTCTTAGATGTAGTGAACACAGTTTCTAGATGCAAAATACCCTCTTCTTCATCAAGTCTCATTTCATATGCTATGAGAACTCCATGTAATTCCTCTTTGCTGAGTTTGGCCATATTTTTATTGTATTCTAAGACTGATACCTTTGGGTTGAATCTTCTTGGTAAAGTTCTAAGAATCTTTCGTATAATAGTCTTCTTGTCAACAGGCTCTCCCAGTCCTTCCAGAGTGTTGGTTATTTCATCAACGTGTTTGAATTATGCAACAATGTTGTCATCTTCTTTCATTTTGAGTTGTGAAATTTTGCTTTGTAGATTTGAAGCTTTGCTTCTTTGACATTTGAGTCACCTGCATATATATTCTCAAGCTTGTCCCATACATTTTTGGTGGTTTTACAACCCAACACCTTATGATAAGCGTATTCAATAAGTCCACTAATAATAATGTTATTTTCTTTTGCATCATTTGATAGGGTCCAACCCTAACCCCTTTATTTATGTAATAGGGTCGAGTCATAGTTATAGTTAGTTAAAGAGTCAATAAAGCCTGTATTAATAATTGTAAGTGGTTGACTTGCATTTAAGAAAGGGACCACAGTTAGTTGCAAACAAGCCATGATATTAGATAGATGGTATTGAGAGAACCATGGTACTAACCCATGGTATTGTATATATAAATCCTATACAAAGGATAAATACTCCCCATTGAGGAGTGTCATGTCTTATTTTGTAATCGATCTTTACTCTACTGGAGGTTACCCCCTCGAAGAGGCAACTGAACATTGCTTTCACCTCTGAATAATAAAATAATCGTTGTTTTTCTCATTTTGTTCTGTGTTCTGGGTTGTATTTCTTCACATATTTGGTATTCTGGAATCTTCTCGCAGGTCAAGAGCATAACAAGTAGTATCAGAGTGCTTTCCAGGGCTAGTGGTATCTCTATTTTTGGCAAACAAAATTTAGGCTAGAGACGTGTTCCACCATCTTTAAACCACGGGATCTGTCGTTGAGCGCATAAACCTGTGGAGTTGGGGAGGCATGCATGCAGTAAATACAAGAGGTGGTCATGCTTGTTGGAATCCCTTGTAACCCCTGTGGGTACCCCTTAGAGTAGTAGCGCATTAGACAGAACTACGCACACACTCACTTCCACATACCCTTTGGGTATATCAGAAGCCACCTAGGCTCACCTGCATCCTCACCTTAGATAAACTGTCGGTCGTCTTGCTGCTACAATACACAGAGAAAAACACTTAGGGATATTACTGACACGTATGATAGGGTAGTCGGGTAGTACATCTAAGGGTACAGTTGATCCTCCTTAATTAGTGCCCTGAAAGAGTGGGCTAAGTACTATTGTTGGACCCTTATGTATATTGCGAGCTGTAGCACCTAACACTCCTTGAGACCATAGTTTCCTCGACTCTTTGAAGATCACCCATTATCTTATTTGCTAGATCAAATCTAGCAGTTGGGGTTCTGTCACTACTGCAACAATCAAATCCACCAGTTGAGGTTCTACTACAACAATACCATTCAGAGCTAGCAATTGGGGTTCTGTTGCCACCGCAGTCCAACTCACATTCAATAGTTGGGGGTTTCGCAGGCAGATATGACCATTTATACAGTGAGTCTTGTGGCTCCTATACCCTGGGGTGATTCTCACAGGACATTGGGTAGGATTAAGTTTTCTGGAAAATGGCCATTGCAGTATTGATAAGTAGGGAGTAAAACTCCATTTAGAGGGAAAAAAAAGGTCTTAGGCCTTTCCGGGACGCTTATAAGTGACTTAGCCCATAAGAATCAAGACAAAAATTTGGTTGCCATGGTACCATTCACTTGTGAGCATCAATTTTTGAGTGGTCACAATTTTTTTCAAAGTGACGACAAGTGACCAAGATCTGTGTATGGTAGAAACCAGAGCTCAATCCATGGCCAACGAGAAGATTGAGAGCCTTGAAAAACAATTGGCTTCTTTCAAGAACCTAGCGGACCAGATGCAAAAATTCATGGACACTTTCAAAGCGAGCACATCAGGGTTGCATCTAGAGGCACATGGTTTTAATGAATACCTTGAAGGATAATCTAGCCATCATATTCACTTCCATGGAAATCACCAACATTCCTACCCTCAACCACCCAACCTGGACATGTATAAATTTGATGGCTCTAATCTGACAGTATGTGTAGCACAAATGGAACGATATTTCATTCTGAATGATATCCAAGACGATCCAACTAAACTACGTGTGGGATCCCTTTACTTGGACCAAGAGAGATGGAAATGGGGGCAGTGGCATCATAATGATATCCCGGGAAACTAACTTGGCAGGTGTTCTCAAAATCTCTTTATGACTGCTTTGATAGAGACTCTAATTTTTTGGGTTGTCTTACTAAGCTCCGACACACAGGCATAGTAAAAGAGTACATTATAGCCTTTGAGACATTGGCCATCCACACAAAAGGTCTGGGAGATGAATTCTACCTAGAATGCTTTATAAGTGGTCTCAAAGAAGCCATCCAAGCACATGTCCGGATGCACCACCCACCTACATGGATAAACGCTTGCAACAAGGCTATAGAAGTGGAATGTGCTTTAGCTACCCAGTCTCCTTGTCCAAATTTCATAGCCAAGGGACGCCCCACCTAAGGTCAAGTCCCTACCCAAACACTTAAGGTCCAAAAGGTGTCTCCAACAGAAATGGATGAAAGAAGAAAACAAGGATAATGCTACTACTGCGACGATAAATACTCCCCAGGGCATAAATGCAAGGAACCTAAATTATTTCAAATTGATGTTACTGATCACAACTCATCTGAGGAAGCCCCACCCCTTGAGGGACCTATTAGTGTCAGTTTTTCCAGCCTTCCTCCAGTGATCAAATATGCTCTTACAAAGTGATTTTGAAGTGTCAAGGTCAAATTTTGTCATTTCAGTGAGTCTTCAAGCAAAATTTGGTCACTAGGCATTAGGTCTAGGGTTTTCTCTCACTCTTTTCAAAGTTGGCCAAATGCCAATCTATGTCACTATTCAGATGAGTCTATCATCATTCATAGGGTTTTCATTATCATCTCAGTGTCTAAT
>APFE030174874.1:0-70899 GCA_000404065.3 Pinus taeda | reverse complement strand
TCAGGGCATCAATTACCGATAATAATGCTTTACTATGCCCTTTGAATTCCTTCAAACTATTTTTTCAAACCAAGCTTAAAAAAAATACACACCTTTTTTCACTTTGTAGGAGCTTGATATTGAATCTCATGTATCTCTGTAATTTCGGATCATCTAATTCTGAAATTGCGACCTGTAGTAGCCCTCTGCGTCCTCTTTCCAATGCCACCAGTCTGATTCAAATTGGATTCTCCAAGGCAAAGTTATGCACAATCTCCCAAGATGCCCTGCTTATAGACCTTTCTAGAAGAGCGAACTTGTATGAAGTGCCATGTGTCACTGTTTCAACCTATGGCACTGAAAAATATATACAAGAAACTACAGTCCGTCCTCTTTCTGTACCTTCTTACAGAATTTCAATCCGATGCTCAGAGAGAAAGTTATGATGATTTTCCCCAGGTCACCTGTTTGGAATGTAATTCAGGAGCGCAAAAAAGACCAACTTCACTCGATCATATCTCCGCAAATATAGCACGGAAAACTCATGAAATTCAAAACCGAGGTTCAATGCGATTTCGTCTCAAATGGGTTTCGCTTCTAAAACGTCGCGAAAAAAAAGTTATAGCGAAAAATGCCAATGACCTATTTTGGAGCAGCGAAACCCTAGAAAATCCAAAGCTTTGATACCAAATGTTATGAAACCACTCACTAAAAAGATAGAAAAGAGAGATCAACGCCTTAGAATTCAGGCTCTTCGAGGGGAGCAACCTCCTTTCTTTACACAAAATGAAACAATTCTTGGATGAGTTCAAATTACAAAAACCTCCTTTCTATATATAGGAGTCCTAGAGTCAACAAATACCCAGCCCGGCAAGCCACAAAAATAACAATAGAGGGATTCTATGGGGCACAGTAATAAAAATATGGGGACAATAGGGGCTCGATACAACTACAATAGTAATGGGGTAATTACTAGTATTATAGGGACCTAACAATTTCTTGCTCCCAAAACCCTCTTCTCAGTTGTGGCCTTCATCAACTATTATGTTGCTCCCACCCACTGCCTTCTAGTGTTGGTCTACACTTGTTGTAGGCCTTTCAGCCCCTCCAAACTCGTCACTACAAGCCCTCGGCCCTTCTGCAATAAACAAAGGGAAAGCAACCTATATAACAAAGAAAGACACTTCCAAAAACTCAAACAAATAGCTCAAAAAATGCACCAAAGTACTCAGCCCTGTCTTCTCCTTGAATCTGCCCAACAGTCACAAGAAGTATCCCTAGACGTCTCCTTCTCCTCTAGAAGTTATAATCTTCATCAACCACATCCGTAAGTTAGTAACATACAACATATCGGGTCTCATGATTCATCAATCTTTAAGTTTCAAGCTTTCAAAATTCGATATATAACATTTATCATTATTGATCACAAAAGTTGTAACTTGTAACCATTACCATTACCAAGCAACCAAACGATAAGAAAGAATATCTAACATGAAATGAACTATTTCAACTTTCACGAAGCATCATATTCATTATTCATTACCAATGAGTTATAAATGCCAACTTCAAAATTCAAACTTATATTGTCATATATTGTTTACAAAAAATACCATAATAAATATGAAAGAGTCAATAGTTATAAAAAGTACTAGAAACTAGAAAAGACAAGTCAATCTATTATCTATTGCTTGACCCTCTTACCACGAGAAATTTCTAATTTCGTGTCTTGTGCTTTATTGAGAGTCTCCTCCTACATAGTCAAACGACCTTGGTGCTCCTGATTAAATACAAGCTCCATACCCTAGTACCATATGTGCTCTTGATTATTGAGAGTCTCCCCCACATAGAGGGCTTGGTGCTCTTGATTAAATACAAGTCCCATACCCTAGTACATGACAAAATCCAATGGAAACATTGCAATCCCCCCAATCCTGAAATCTTGAAAAGATGATAAGTCTGTTGGATTTTGAATGAGATCTAAAATTCTATTTTCTGCATATGAAATCCAATCAGGTCGGAACCACTCTCAAACATCATGAGTCATTTAATTTCATTGGCAAGACGCAAATTCGTCTATTTCAAAGATAAGTTGGGATTTGTACAAAATCTCTTCCTCACTAAGAGGGATTGTTGAAGATGTAACGAATGAAGGTCTTATGGCTTGTGCCTTAGCCAGTGAAGATCACAATTTGTCGTTCTCTAGCATGAGTGTGAACTCATGAGATAGACTTCAGTTACAATGAGTTTATTTCATCAAGATTGCATGCGTACAGTTGGGGCTTCATTTACATGGAGTCTTCTTCAGTATGACTACAAAACGAGGTGGCAATTACAAGTTCAGTTAGAGTGAGTTAGTCTTCAATATTGATTGGAGAGAGAACAAGTTAAGAACTCCACTGTTGATTGGAGAGAACGAATAGAACTCTTAGTTAACTCGCAATCACAACTCGACTTCTAAAAGTGAACTGGGCCTTCCCTGCATGCTTGAATTGGATCTATAAAGAGGACGTGTTGAAAAATGTGTAACTAGGTTCGGTCTTCATAAGTATGAAATGTATTCTTGTAAATATAAAATGAAAATAAATTATTATTATTATTGGACCATGGTTTCATGCTCAAGTTCTTTTATTTTATAGGTCAAGCACCCATTGTGTGCTTCTAGGGTTTGTCCTGCGTATAAGAGACATTGTCATATATATTGAAGACCATATGGGCGCATTGTAGATTGTAACGAAAATTTATTTTGTCTTTAAAGTGTCAAAATACCTCCAAGATCAAGTCGGCCGACATGAAGCGCGACGTCCACCCATGAAGAAGCCTATATATAGAGAGGAACTCGTCCTCCATTTGGATCATTCACTCATATCCTGATATGCAAAGAAGCAAAAGAAGAAGTCGAAGAAGGAAGTGTGAAGAAGAGGAAGCTGAAGAAGTCGAAGTGTTTCTGGGCCTTATCTCTCTCTCTTGGGAAGATCGAAGTTAGGGTTTCTGCGTTGGGATCTTCTGTGGTTCGATCTTGGAAGCAGAAGAGAAGGGTATTGAAGAAAGTGTAACTAGGTTCGGTCTTCATAAATGTACTTTTGATATTTGCATTTATTCAAGAAAAGAAATATTATTTTTGTTATATTTATCAATGAGTTTCTTGCTCATTGAAATAGGTCTAGCACATGTCAGTGCTATAGGTGAGTCAAAGAGTCAAAAGAAAATGTTGAAGACCCTTAAGGGCATGTTACACCATGTATATATTTGTATAAGAGTCAAAGAAGATCCCTCCAAGAATAGACTAGTCTTCTCCATGCAACGACATCTTCAAAGGAGCAAAACCAAAGAAGAAAAATGAAGTTTGCCTACTGTCCTCAAGTTGGCCTAAAGGAGGGACAATCCCCTATATATAGAGGTTGTCCACTCCTCCAACGACAAGCCAACACACCTTTGAAATCGGTGAAGAAAGATAACCAAGAAAAGGTGACGAAAAGTCTAGTTTAAGGAGCCTCTAGTGTAGCGAAGAAGAAGTCTAAACCAAAGATGAAGGGAATGTTTTTAGGGTGAAAAACAGTCACACGTGTGAGAAATAGAGGATAGTCTGCGGTTACATCAGCAGCAAGATCACAGTCATATATATCTTATCGTTTGGGCTAGAAAGTTAGGCCTATAAGGCCTCCTACTCAAGCAAGAAGAGGCTCTCCCAAGCAAAGGTCAAAGAAGCCTAATATTCAAGGAAACCAACCACACGTGCGAGAGACTAGGGCTAAAATGATGTCACGTCAAGCCTACAAGTACACATCAAGAAGAAACTCGATTGGTCAAGAGAAGGAAGGTGTATCCATACGTGAAGGATCTCACTAAATATAAGTATCTCTTTTAGAGCTCACATAAACAAGCTCTATCTCCAGTCGAAGAAGGAAGGAGGACAAGTGTCGGAAGGAGGATAAAATGTCGGGAAACAAATTGCAGGAAGAAGGAAGGACTTGACTTGTGCTTGGAGGATACTCTTGTCAAGGGTCTAGGGTTTGGCATTGATCAATAAGAAGCTTCAATAAGAGAAATTTATGAAAGGGTTTTCCTCTCTAAGAGAGAGAGGTTTTGCCCTCGTAGAGAGCCAACATCTTCTGTTCTTGTTCTTATGTTTTTGGTAGCAGTTTGATGATGTAAACACATGCATTAATAAGAAGAGACAAAGATTAAGCTAACAAGATAAATTGTTAAAAAGCTTCACAAATTGTTATCAAGTCTTGAAGAATCCTACTATACCTCATTGCCCTAGATTCTTCAGCATGGTGTCAGAGCTAAGGTGACACATCAAGGAAAGGGCATCTCAAGAACACTCATAAGGTGACTCATCAAGGAAGAACATCTATAAGGTTGAAGCATCAAGCCAAGAAGTCTCAATCACATCAAGGGCAAGAAGGTCTACCATCTATCATTCATCAAGGAAGACTACAAAGCAAGAAGAAAAGCCTGATATAAAGGCACCTACAAGAAGAGCAAATCAATGAGGGGCCTACATCAAGCTACACCATCTTCAAAATGACAAACACTACAAAGTCAATTCATCAAGCAAATCTCATCATCAAACAAGTCCATTTGGAAAAAGCAACTTGAAGAACATCAAGATCTAAAGAAGGAAAGCCATCAAGTCTTCAAGAAGAACGCAAGTCCACTACATCTCAAACTCTATCAAATAAGTATATGTCTTTTTGCAAGGAAAGCAACAAATTGGTTGGGACCACTAACTTCCTTGCATGGAAGAAGAGGATTGATTTACTTCTCAAAGAGAATGAACTTCTAGACCACATCAAAGGGAATATCACTATCCCTGCTAAGGAACAAACTCAAGCCTTAGCAAAGTACAATAAGGATGAGATAAGAGCTCAAAGGATTTTTATAGAATCCATCAAAGACTCTCTCATTCCTTATGTCTCAAAATTTGAAACCTCAAAAGAAATCTATGAGCTATTCTCAATAAGCACAACTGGAGAAGTGATATATCTACGAAATGATTTGTACAAGATGAAGATATCAAAGGAAGGAATAAATTCCTATTACATGAAGATCTCTGAGATGACGGATCACTTCAAGAACTAGAAGAACTCATGTCTGAATGAGAAATGACAATTGTAGTACTCAATGTTCTACCTAGGGATTGGGGCATCTTCACATCAAGCATATATGCCAAGAAGGAAGCTACCCCACTAAGTGAACTATGGTCTCTGCAATATAGAGGAAACTAGACTCAAAGCTAAGGATGATGTGGGATCAAAGGAGCAAGCATTTGCTACCATGGCCAAGAGAAAGGGAAAATTTGGCAAATTTGGTCCACGAAGAACAAGCAATAGAGATATGTCCAAAGTCCAATGCTTTGGATGTCAATAATATGGACACTACAAGAGGGATTGTCCCAAACTTAAGAATGACAACAACAACAAGAGAAAAAGGGAAGAAGCTCACATAACTCAAGTAGTGAAAGAAGAAGACAAGAAGCAAAAGAAAAAGATCCTTCAGATCTCTACTATGACTAAGTCAACCTCTTTACTTAAGTCTTCTTTCAAAGTTTTGAGTAGCATAGGAGCATATAGAGATAGGATAGAATGCATGGCTAAGTAGCATCTTCTAGAATATAGGAGCTTGGTGTAGATATAGCTCAAGATATTCATATAGAAGGAGCATACCTATTATAGGACCTCATCCACAATAAAAGAATAATTGATCATGATTAAGAATCTTAGAAGGCCTCTATCATCAAAAGGAAGCAACATTTGCAGGATAAGGGCCTTCAAGATCCTCTAATATTATCTTCAAAAGAAGGTTGATAAATAAGAATAGATGTCTCATTGGGAGTCCCATTCACGGGATGCAAGAAAGGATGATATGCAGGGAAGAAAAGATGAAGCAAGAAAGGCTACACTAATCAAGCACTATCAAATGAAGCCAAGATGATCAAAGTTTAAGTCATGTCATCATATATATTATTGGGTCATGGGAATAGTTCTAAAGCATAATCAAGTATAAAAGGATCTCTTTCGCCAATGACATGCTCGAAGGCATGTACTACAATGCAATGAAGGTGAACATAAAGAAGCACTCCCATAATGAGTATAAGGTGGTTGACTAATCATCCAAGAAGAAGCAAATGTAGAAAGAGATCAAGCATGTGAAGAAGAACACCATGGTAACAAAGAATCACTATTTGACAAGATCCATTAAAGACATCTCCCGAAAGAAGGCATGACAACTCTGAAAAAGGAAGAAAAAGATCAAAGGACCCTTGACACCTATGAAGGCCTTGGAGATAGTAAGGTGCAGATAACTGATTCAATTCTATAAAGATGTCACAATGAAGAAGCCATCCAACAAAAGCACCATTTGATGTTGAAGCAATATCAGGATGAAGTTATGAAGGGCTACTAAATCAAAGTATGGGAACAAGCAAGTACAACTATTCCTGATCATACAAGATTCCACAAGATTCCACAAGATTCCGCAATAGATTAAATTAGGATGGTCAAATCCCTTCTTACTTTGACAATTTTGTTTATCACTCAAAGGATCCTATCATCTTGTATCATCGAAGATGCCAATGTGAAAATTTCTAACACGAAATTCTACTGCAGTAACTCATTTATTTCTCCTACTCATTTTCCACAATAAGTTATTTACAAAACCTTTAAGTAAACATCAAAGTAAATTCTACTGCAATTGTCACATAATAGCATAGAGAAAAGAACAGTGAAATACAAGCACAAGAATCAATTAAATCAACACAATTATTTTTGGACAATAGTCCCCAGAAAAACCCAATGTGGGAAAACCGGTGCAGCATATGAGGGTTTATATATTATTCTTCAACAACAACTCTCTACAAGAAATGATTTGCAAAACATAGAGAGAAACCTCTGAGCAAACACCTAAGATAATTTTCCTTCACCCTTTGAAGAAATTTTAACACCCAAGGGACCTTCCAGCCTCAACTGCATCACCTTTGCGTCATCCCTGAGTGAGGGCTGCGTCCCTTGCTGCGCTGCTTCTCTGAGTTGGTCCCTCTGATACACTACGTCCCTCCTCTTCAGTCTTTGACTGATGCTAATACGCTTCTCTTCCTTCACCCTGCAACTCTACCTCTGAAATCGAACTCTTACTTCTTGAGAATCAATTTCCTAACAGAGGTATCACACTGATCCATGGCATCGGTCCTCTGCACTGCTAATGCTTGGTCTGCTGCCCTTCATCCACTGCACTGCTACAACCTGTACTGCTGCCCATGACACAGCCACTGTCATTGTTGCATCTGTACTGCAGCTCCCTCTTACGAATTGCACTATCCGCTTCTGCTACTGAAATGGATTCTCGACCAACCCCACCTTTTCTCTGAAATAAACAAACTTTGTTCTTCCTAGAGCCTTGGTGAGAATGTCTGCCACCTGTTCTCATGTCGGAGTGTACAACAATTGTACTGCACCTCGCTGGACACAATCTCTAATAAATTGACACCTGATGTTAATGTGCTTCGACCGATCATGAAAAAATAGATTCTCGGAGAGCTTGATGCAACTCTAATTATCATACAAAATGTTGGTCGCTTCCATCCTTCTCCTGAATAGATTCACCAGTAACTTTCTAAGCCATATGGCTTCACACGATGTTGTGCTAGTTGCCGTATATTCAACTTCAACTGAGCTCAGAGCTACGGACTTCTATTTCCTACTACACCAGGAGGTCATTCCTGATCCAATATTGAAACAGTACCCAATGGTACTTTTTCGATCTACTGAACTTCCAGACCAATCTGTGTCAGTGAACCCACTCAGCCTGATATCATTACCTCGGTTGTACATTAATCCATGCTTGACTGTTCCTTGTATTTATCTGAGAACATGCTTGGTTGCTGCCCAATGTGCCCTCTTCGGTTCCACCATGCACTCACTGAGGGTGTTGACAGCATAACAAATGTCTAGCTTGTTATTGACCAAATACATCAGGGACCCTATAAGCTACATGTACAAGGTGGGATCTACTTCTTTATCTTCAGGCGCATCAATCTTCTTCCAGTTGGTAATCATTGGAGTAACCATGGGTCTACAGTCCTACATTCTGAACCTTTTTAAAAAATTGTAGCGTATCTCTCTTGTCCAAAGAAAATTCCACCCTTCTGCTGTCAAACTTCCAACCCCAGAAAATAATGCATCCGTCCCAAATCCTTAATGTCAAATTCTGTAGCCAGGTTTTCCTTGCAATCTTTGATCAGCCTAGATGAACCTGTCAGGAAAAGGTCATCCATATATAACACTAGAACTTGCGTCACCCTTGACAAATCCCATCTTCTGCAAGTAACCATCAATTCGATCGTACAATGCTCTAGGCGCTTGTTTAAGCCCATACAAGGCTTTCTTCAAGCTACATACATGAGTTTTCTTCTCATGTGTCTCAAAACCCTCGGGTTATTCAATGTATACTTCTTCTTCTATCACCCTGTTCAAGAACATAGTCTTGACGTCCATCTGGTAAATCTCCCACCCCATCTGTGCTGCAAGGGATATCACGGATCTAATAGAAGCATAATTGGCTATTAGGGCAAAGGTTTCTTTGTAGTCTATCCCTTCCTTCTGAGCATACCCCTTAGCCATGAAACTGGCTTTGTATTTTTCCACACTGCCATCTACAACATATTTGACTTTGTAGATCCATCTCGAACCTACAAGTAATCCGTCTTGAGGCCTAGGTACCACTTCCCAAACATCATTGATCATTATGGAACTGTATTCCTCCACCACATTTAGCCATACTTGATGCTGAATAGCCTCCTAGAAACTAGAGGGTTCTCCAACCTGACCCACCAAAGCTTGGTATCTATCTGGTTTTCTCCACTCTCTTTTCTCGTTCTTAGGAGCTCCAATGAAATCCTCTACATCCCGTAGTATCTGTCGAAGTTCCTGACTCGTTCTTCCATTGGTAGTGGGTAGATCTATTTGCTCCTCCTCCTGAGATTCCACCTGTTGTTATGCCTCTGGATTCTTGTCCTTTGGAGAAATGATAGTGTTAGTTTTTGTTGGTCAAAGTGGTTGGACCAATGGATCATCCTTTGACTACTCTTCGTAAGGCATTTCTCGGGATTTCCTAAAATCTTTGTCCTCCATGAACTTCATATCTCGTCGTACTACGATCTTTCTATTTCCCGGAAGGTAGATTCTATATGCCTTAGCATTCCCGCTATATCCCACAAGATATCCTTTTTCTGCAGTTTGATCCAACTTCTTCCTCTTTTCTTCGGGTATATGGCAGTATGCCAAGCTCCCAAATATTCTGAAATGACTCACTTCAGGCTTTTTGTCAGTGAAGACATTCTCCAGAGTAATCTTACCTAATGCCCTGTGAGGAGTCCTGTTCTGAACATATACTATTGTGATGCATGCTTCTACCCATAGAAATTTGGGCATATCCTAATCATACAACATTGCCCATGTTGCTTCAACAATAATTATGTTCTTCCTCTCTGCTACTCCATTCTGCTCCAGATTATATGGAGTTGTCCATTCTCTTTTGATGATTTCCCTTGCGCAAATATCAGTGAAGTCCTTAAATATATATTCTCCACCATTGTCTGAGCTCAACACTTTTATCTTCTTCCCCGTCAGATTCTCTACTAAAGCTTTTAAACTTTTTGAATCGATCAAAAACCTCATCCTTGGTTCCAAGTCTTCCTATGTTAATTTTAGGCAACAATGGTATGTTCTATGCT
Source organism: Pinus taeda (assembly GCA_000404065.3). Taxonomy (NCBI): domain Eukaryota; kingdom Viridiplantae; phylum Streptophyta; class Pinopsida; order Pinales; family Pinaceae; genus Pinus; species Pinus taeda. The sequence goes on along the minus strand of APFE030174874.1, from coordinate 61,187 downwards.
TTAGAGCAATTTTACTTCAATTTCTCTATTAGCCTGGTATCAATATTTAGATTAGCAATCATATCAACATGATAGTAAAATGCAGATAGAACGTAAACATAAACAATAGAAGACAAGAGGACATAAGATGTGGCATCAGCTAAGGACAAACCCCAATGTGGGGAAACCCTCGATCAAATCTTCTTTTAGTCTTCAATAGTCCAACAAAGAGAGAGTACAATTTACAAATCTGATAATTTATAACAGCAGCAAAACAGCCCTAACCAGAGAAGTCAACGTTGGTCAATAGGGCAGATTTGACCCTCATCAAATCGGTCAACTTCAGTCAACTTCGTCCTCCAAACAGCAAGATAAAACAACCCTCAAAACAATCAAATTTAGCCTAGTCAAAGCCTGGTCAAATAGCCTAGAAATTCGATCTCTTGAAATTTCGCTTTCCTGAAATTTCGCTCTACTAAATTTCGCCCTCATGAAATTTTGCTCTCCTGAAATTTCGCTTTCCTAAAATTTCGAATGTGTGGAGAGAGAGAGAGAGAGAGAGAGGCTCGGAAATCCGTACCCAATCAATGAGGAGAGAGAGAGAGAGAGAAGTGTGAAGATGAGTGTGTCCAAATGAGGCTAAGTCACCTTCTATTTATATGCAACATTGAGGACGAATAAACGTGACTGTTGGGCTTCTGAGCCTACATAAGTTTGTTGGCTGACCTTGACAATTTGACCATAATCAAAATAAATTCATAACTTCATTTGTACATGTTAGAATTGGATGTTCCTTAAATCAATCCTACACGTCTCAAAGAGAGGAATCCAAGAAAAATAGAATTGTCATAAATAAGATGACCCATGTGGAGTTTGGCCCTAGTTGCCAAGTTTAACACTCCCTCTCAACTAGGGAGAACTCCATCTGCTAATCCATCTGGCAATCTGTACTATCTCTACCATCAATGCACTGCTCTGCTCTCCTCTGCTCTGCTGAACTATGAAGAAGAAGTGATCGAGAATGTATCATACCATTCTCTATTGACCCGAAGTCAGTCCCAATCAAAGGAGAGTGTGTCATACCACTCTTACTGACCCGAAGTCAGTCCCAATCAAAAGAGAGAGCGTCATACCACTCTTACTGACCCGCAGTTAGTTCCAATCAAAGGAGAGTGTGTCATACCACTCTTACTGGCCCGAAGTCAGTCCCAATCAAAAGAGAGTGCCTCATACCACTCTTACTGACCCGAAGTCAATTCCAATCAAAAGAGTGTCTCATACCACTCTTACTGACCCGAGGTCAGTTCCAATCAAAGGAGAGTGTCTCATACCACTCTTACTGACCTGAAGTCAGTCCCAATCAAAATAAAGTGTCTCATAACACTCTTACTGACCTGAAGTCAGTTCCAATCAAAATAGAGTGTCTCATACCACTCTTACTGACCCGAGGTCAGTGCCAATCAAAGGAGAGTGTCTCATACCACTTTTACTGACCTGAAGTCAATCCCAATCAAAAGAAAGTGTCTCATACCATTCTTACTGACCCGAAGTCATTTCCAATCAAAAGAGAGTGTCTCATACAACTCTTACTGACCTGAAGTCAATTCCAATTGATCCCAAATCAATATCTGTCATCCTATCATAGGGAGTATGGTAGTACAACGATGCGTCCATCGGTAGTACTATGGTACCTATCCTCATTTCCCATGAGTCCCAGACTACATGGGTAGGATATCTCAACAAGAGAAAGATGAACCACTCATACTGCCTACATGTCACCAAGGGGTATTGCAGGGGAAGGTTGAACCACTCACCCTGTACACAACAAACCACTAGGATAAGGCTAAGAGTACCCCAAGCCTCTCGGAGCTCCCAAAGCTCAATCTCCATCTCATACAAGACCCTCATAAGAGGGTCTCTGCACGACAAGAAGTCGTTCTCAGAAGGCCAAGAACTTGACCTTCCCTGGGGGCTTTGTCAGAATATCCACGACTTGCTCTTCAGTCCCAATGTGATGGAGCCTTATTGCTCCTCGTTGTACCATATCCTAGATAAAGTGGTACCTGATATCTATATGCTTGGAGCAATCATGAAACACGGGATTCTCTAATAATCAGATCCCACTCTGGTTGTCGCAGAGGATCACAGTGGTATCCAACACATGTCCAAACAGCTCACAGAAGAGCTTCCTCAACCAGACAGCTTCACAGGAGGCCATACTAGTAGCTATGTATTCGACCTCGGCGATGCTCAAAGCAACTCACTTTTGCTTCCTCCTCATCCAGGATATCGAAGCAGAACTCAAAGAAAAACAACATCAGAAGTGCTCTTGCGATCTAGCACACTGCCAGCCCAATCAACTTCAAAATAACCATGCAGCCTCATATCTCCAGCAGTGTATCTCAGTCCATGAGTAATTGTGCCCCGAAGATATCTCAGAAGATTCTTGGCACCAATGCAATGTATATGATGAGGCTCAACCATATATTGGCTCAATGTGTTAACTGCAAAACATATGTCCGAACAGGAGTTCACCAAGAACATCAGCGCTCATATGAGTTGACAATACTCGGAAGCATTTCCCAATTCAGGTTCAACAACACTGCCACATAACTTCTTAAAGTTAAGTTCCATCGGAGTAGTCACAGGCTTGAAGTCCACCATCCCAGATCTTTCCAATATCTTCACAACATATTTTCCCCGAGAGAGGAAAATTTCACCTGGCTTTTGCTAGACCTCTAACCCTAGGAAATAGTGCATCGGTCCTAGGTCCTTCATCTCAAATTCAGAAGCCAACTCCCTCTTACATTTGTGAATGAAAGGGTCTACACCGGCCAAAAAGAGGTCGTCCACATAAAGTACCAGAATGAGAGGTTTGTCATTTTCAACCTTAAAGTAAAAGTTCATATCAGCTTCACTTCTAGTGAATCCCAACTTCATCAGATAGCTATCGATCATCTCAGACCAAGCCCGAGGTGCCTACTTCAATCCATAGAGAGCTTTCTTCAACCTAAATACATGAGATTCCCGGTAATGAACCTCAAACCCCTCGGGTTGTTCCACATATACTTCCTCTTTGATTGAACCATGCATGAAAGTGATCTTGACATCCATCTGATGTAGGTTCCATCCTTGCGAGGCAGCAAGGGCTATGATCGAGCAGATGGTGGTGTATCAGGCAACAGGTGCAAGTATCTCATCGTAAACTACACCTTCCTTTTAAGAGAAGCCTCGAGCAACAAAGTGAGCCATGAACTTTTATGCGCTTCCATCAACTCCATGCTTGATTTTGTAGAGCCACTTAAAGGTGACAACCGATTTGTCCTGGGGTCTAGGGACCACATCCCAGACATCATTCTTCATAATTGACTCATATTCTTTATTCATAGCATCCTTTCATACTTGATGCTTCACGGCGTCTTCGAATGATGAAGGCTCATTTTGAATGATAGTGCTCGTGGCGGTCAAATATCCTTGATACCTGTTCGACTTCTTTCTTTCACAGAAAGTCCCCCTTGGTGCAATGTGTCTCTCGGCATCTTCGAGAGTTTCCCTAAGCCATGAGGGTCTCCTTTTGGAGGAGGAGGGCGCATGAGGAGGAGGATCAATAAGATCCATAGGTTCATCAACATCAAGCATTGTTTCGTCTTCTTTTGCACCCTGATTTCCAGTGTCAGCTTCTTTGTCCTTTTGTATTCTCTACAACCAATTAGTCACCTTAAAGGGCTCATGAGGAGGAGGATTAATAGGATCCACAGGTTCATCAACATCAGGCATCATTTCGTCTTCTTTTGCACCCTGATTTCCAGTGTCAGCTTCTTTGTCCTTTCGTATTCTCTACAACCAATTAGTCACCTTTTCTTATATTCAGAGGCTCCACAACACTGATTTCAACAACATAAGAAGACAAGAATCGATCAGCAAAAATCTCAACTATGATATTCCTCTTCACAAGATCTATATTAGTAGCCAAATATTTTTGTCATGTATAATTGTAACTGCAAAGTCTCTCTCCTTTTTGCACATGTTTCATGACAAGTGAAACAAGCTCCTGAAGATAATGTTCAAGGTTTCTGCTATCTTTAGTCTTCCTTGGGCTCCTTCAGAAATCCATCAGCCAGAATAATTCTTCAACACTTCAGCAATGCCCAAAACATGGTATTGTTTACAGAGTCCTTTACAATCTGTAAGATTGGCAGAAATATCTCAGGTTATACAAAAGCTTGCAACAAACAACACATTAGAAACCACGGTACTAAAGATGAGACTCCAGGTTATGAGAAAGTGTTGCAAACAATGATATGTCTTCAGAATATAATCTTTTAAGAGATCTGCATCAATATTGTGATATAAGACCCATCTCAGTATCAGAAGATGACCCACAATGTCCAAACTCCGAGATCAACCTTGAGATCCATGTATACACTATATGAAATGACAAGAGACCTTTTTTTTTCATACTAACACACCCTTATTCTTCAGATTTGATTGGTGTTGAAAGGTTTTACTGAGAAAAGTGTTGTCCAAATATGTAGGCTGAAACCTTGGAGACTTCAAGACCTCCGGTTTAGATCAGTTGTATAGTTAAAACTGTGCTATAGATTATGGTGAATTTTTGTCCCTTCAAAAGATTGTGATCTAGTCCTCCAAATGCAGCACCAATATAAGCTTCTAAAACTTGCTTACCCAAAGAAACATATCTCAGGAGCCTCGAAAAAAACTGTAGGAGATACATCACATGAAACTTCTATTAATTACAGCGAACTATTCTACAAGAAACTCATATTACTCAGCAATAGAACTGATGTTCTTCAAGCTTTGATTGTGTGCACAGAATTTTACACATCGAATCCTAGGTGCAATTTCTTCTCAGAAATCAGGCCGCAAGGATATCTCAGGATCTGCAATTATGTCTTGGACGGTTACTTCAAGAGGGCCGCAGATATAAAATATAGATCAGTTTGCAAACAATTAGTTTATGCCGCTTCAGATTTAGTCTTCTGTGCATCAATTTTCTTTACAATCTTCACAAAAATGAGCCTTAGGAGAGGTGGAAGACATTCGAGGTGCTGCTTCAGTTTGATACCTGCAAGTGGATAAGAAACCCACTGGTCCACTTCAAAGATGAGATCAGGATGCCATAGTTTGAGAGATAATGTGATGCCATACGATGTTGCAGTAGCCATGCCATTCAAATATACAGAGAACAACAATGTCATTTGTAGCCATAACAACAACACCAAATACCATTACACCGCAACATATAATTTTGATGCCATGCAGAGAACCATGCGTATATAACTATGCAGGAGATCCATACAAAGAGTGTAGAGGAAACAATAGAACTAATGTCAACCATATCGCATATCATGCTAATCAGATTGCAGGTATGTCACACACACACACACACACACACACACATATATATATATATATATAGTGCTAATCATATCACAGAGAGGCTATGATGTCAATCATATTGTGGAGGTATGATATCGTTTTATGAAAGAGACTGTGCGAGAGACTGTAATAGGTTAAAGTGATGTAGAGTCTTTGATTAGTGAATCGAGATCATAAAGTAATACTCTGCCATACATATCTATTATAGTGAGGACATTCAAGAACATGATCATTAACTTACTAAATGCAGAGATATGAGACCAGGCGCAGGGATACAAGACCTGTGCCATAGTGTCATAGGTGACAGTAAGATATTGTTCTTGGATGCTACCATCTTCACCAAACTTGCCATGAATCAATGAAAAAGACAATGGAGAGAGCAAGATGAACTCAGAGAGTGATTTGAAATCCTGAGCTAGACTGTCAGGTTAGAAATCAAAATCTGTCGGGGAATTTGAATAAAACTGTACAAAAGAATAAGCATTGGGTTGACTCACAGAAGACATACTTCTCTTGCTCTTGTAATATTGTCATGTGAAAATATGCCCGTGCCAAGCTATGTAAATGCGGTCTCTGAGCTATCCAAGCGAAGAGAAGTTCAGTAGAGAGAGATTGTACAATTTACTAATCTGATCATCATTTATAACAGCAGCAAAAGAGCCCTAACCAGAAAATTCAACGCTGGTCAACAATGCAGATTTGACCCTCAACAAATCGGTCAACTTCAATCAACTTTGTCTTCCAAACAGCAAGATAAAACAGCCCTCAAAACAGTGAAATTCAGGCCAGTCAAAGTCTGGTCAAACAGCCCAGAAAATCAATCTCTTGAAATTTTACTTTCTTGAAATTATAGCCCCCTGAAATTTCGGCCTCCTGTAAATTTTGCTTTCCCGAAATTTCGGGCGTGTGGAGAGAGAGAGAGATGCCCAGAAATCCGTACCCAATCAATGAGGAGAGAGAGAGAGAAGTGTGAAGATGAGTTTTTCCAAATGAGGCTAAGTCGCCTTCTATTTATATGCAACGTTGAGGATGAATAGACGTGAATGTTGGGCTTCTAAGCCTACATAAGTTTGTTGACCAACCTTGACAATTTGACCATAATCAAAATAAATTCATAACTACATTTGTACATGTCAGAATCGAATGATCTTTAGATTAATCCTACAACTCTCGGAGAGAGGAATCCAAGAAAAATATCAGTTATCATAAATAAGATTACCCATGTGGAGTTTGGCCCTAGTTGCCAATTTTAACATCCTGGAATGGTCATCAATGAAGGTGACGAAATATTCGGCACCGCTAAGAGCTTTTGTGGACATGGGTCTGCAAATATCTGTGTATCAATCCCAGAACACTCTTTGCCCTACTGTTACTTCTGGAATAAGCCGCTTTAGCGTACTTACCCAGTACACAACCTCTGCATACATCGTCTTGTTTGGTACTTAATTATAGAACTCTTGTGACTATTCTTCTAAGAAATTCTTAGAGCCCCATGGTGTAAGTGCCCCACCCTTATGTGTCATTGTTCATTCAAATCTTTTCACCATTGTTGCCTATCAGTGCCATTGGAGATTCTATCTGTAACTTATACAGTCTGTTACTTCTGACTCCAATTTGGGCCTTCTTCTTCTAACTCGGATGTTTGACATACACTTTCTTCCCAATGAAGTGAACATCATAGCCCTTGCTCTGTAACTGAGATACAGAGAATAAGTTCATTCCCGATCCATGCACATGCAGCACATTGGTAGCTCGAAGTCGATCTCCTTCTTCTATTTGAAAAACTACAGTACCTCTTCCTATGGGGATACATTTTGACTTATTTCCCATGGTGATTTGGAATTTCATATGTTCTTCTTGATAGCTCGAGAAACATTCATGTATTCCCGTCATGTGCACAAAAGCCCCACTATCAATATACCAAACCTCAGAGGAAGCAGAACTTGCTAAGCAAGCGACTCCTCCTTCCAGTCTGGAAGCCAACACAAAATTGTCGCGATCCATTATATTCTTCGTGTTTTCCTATTTCCCGGGAGAACTGCGTGAGTCCTTTTGAGTGGTTGCTCTAGCATCAGGTTCACGACTCATTGCAAATTCTCTAATCATGTTGCCTGATCTCAGCTCTGATACCATCTGAAAATTTCTAACACAAAATTCTACTGCAGTAACTGATTTATTTCCCCTACTTATTTTCCACAATAAGTTATTTACAAAACCCTTCAATAAACATCAAAGTAAATTCTACTATAGTGGCCACATAATAGCATAGAGAAAAGAATAGTGAAATACAATCACAAGAATCAATCACATCAGCACAATTATTTTTGGACAATAGTCCCCGGAAAAACCCAATGCTTGAAAACCGGTGCAGTAGATGAGGATTTATTTATTATTCTTCAGCAACAATCTCTTTACAAGGAATGATTTGCAAAACATAGAGAAAAACCTCTGAGAAAACACCTGAGATAATTTTCCTTCACCCTTTGAAGAAATTCTAACACCCAAGAGACCCTCCAACCTCAACTGCGTCCCCTTTGCATCATCCCTACGTGAGGAGAGTGTCCTTTGCTACACTGCCTCTCTGAGTTGTCCCTCTATGTTATCCCTCTGATACACTGCGTCCCCTCCTCTTCAATCTCCAAATGATGTTGATACCCTCTTCCTTCACCCTGCAACTCTCCCTCTGAAATAAACTCTTACTTCTTGAGAATCGATTTCCCTCGGGTTATTGAGTATTTGCCCGATGTGTCTCCAAATGACTCTCAAGTCTTCATTTATACTTTTCCTGTTGAGCTATCAATGTCCGTGATCTAATCTCTAATCAACAACTAAGATTAAATTAGACTTGATCCTCATCTCTTAGAAGTTTCTCACCCATATTTTCATTATACTCATTAATATTTTAATTTTCCTAAGTTTAGACTTACGAACCCCATTAAAAATGTTAATTATTTTGATAGAATACAATCCGAGTGGAATTTCTCCAAACGATTTCTGGGTCTTGGAGATCTCATGTGTTCTAGCCCCTCCACAAAATTTCAGAGCTAGAGCACATGCGATGCTACCCAAAAAAATCAATAGACAACTCAAAGAATTCTGAAAAATGCAAATATATTACAAGACAAAGAAAGAGGTGACATGCCTTATTAGCAATATGCTTCGAAGATAAAGCTTTTCTGAAGAGGAAGGCAATGTTATGAATATAATATATATAAAAATCATATAAATAATAGTAATAATCATAACAATGATTAGTATACTCAAGAGGCATGTCTTAAAGGACACGACTGTTCATGAAGGGGCACCTGCCGAGTGCCCAAGTATATAAGTTAGCCCTCATTTGTAATCACATTTCTTTATTAATATTGCTCGTCTTATAATGGATACTTATGTTGCTTTTCTCACAGGGCAAGCTAGATATATTTTTCTTCAACAAGTAACTACTTCTAATGATTAATTTGACAGTATCTATCCATTATTTATAACATCATCAAGCAGTGACACAGAAGACAATTCAACATTTAAACATGACATGAGCAGTAAAGATAATAGTGCAACAATGAGACAAGAGACACAAAGAATTAGGCCCGAGGCCAGGGCAAAACCCACAAGGGGAAAACCCAGAACTGCTTTCCTTATGAGAGAGAGTCCAATGTCCATCAAAATATCCATAAATCGAAAGATAAACATAATAGGTGACCAAAACAAGATACAGAAACAAGCCTCCACTTCTATCCTTCTCTAGCTCACAGAAACGGAGATAATAATACAAAAATGAATTTCTCAAATGAAGAACAATTCCTCGCATATAAATAGTCATCATAGGGGGTCGAATGGGTGCCTTAAAGGGGGCCCAGCCAACCTATCAAATATTGGAGCAGACCTGTCAGATTTGGAGGTAAAATAATTTCGAATTAATTGATTTGCTTTTCAAGATGAAAATACCCATGGCTACCATAATTTCCAACAACTTCCATATTCCAGATATTCTGAATATTCCACTCTGTATCCAGAATATAAGAATGTCCATTATAGGACAAGTATATTTAATATATATAAATGCTGGAATGTACAAAAGATATGATATGAGATATGATACGATATCGTTAGAAATGAGGGCCCTGGTTATATACTAGGCAAGGTGCCTCTTCATGAATAGTCACGTCGTTAGAGCCATGCCTCTTCAATATACTAATCATTACGAACTATTAAATTTTAATTATTTATATTAATAACTTTAATGTTATGAATATAATATATATAAAAATAACATAAATAATGTAATAATCATAATAATGATTAATACACCGAAGAGGCATGTCTTAAAAAACATGATCGTTCATGAAGGGGCACCTGCCTAGGTATATAAGTGGGCCGTCATTTATATTGCATATCATATATCATATCTCTTGTACATTCAATATTTCTTATATAAAATCTATTACTCGTCCTATGATGGATATTTCTATATTCCAAATATTCCGAATATTCTGCTGTGTATATGAACTCTATTCACTACAGTGGAGGTTGTTTGCATTATGACAAGAATAAAATTAAATAAAAATTTTCGGTTCATGTAATGGTGGCAACTCACCTAACTGTGGCAGTTCATGTACTGATGGAAGTTCACATAACAGTGGGAGCTTTTTTGTTGAAAACATATATATCCATGTAGCCTTCAGTGGTGTTATTGCAATCTTTTGTAAGCCATTGAGGAAAGACTGTAATCTTTATCTATAAGCAATAACAATACCTATTCCTTGCCCCTTGGATGTTTCATTGGCATATTGTCAAGGTTTTACCATGTAAATTTGTGTCTTGTTTGAATGTTATCCTGTCATCTTGTTTTATTTTTCATTATTTCTTCACATTTATCTTACATAGCAATTTATATTTTTCGCTCACGTTTCCAACAACCATGGCCCACTTTTCTAACCTACAAAACCTATTTATTGCCTGACACCATGTTGAAACCTTAAATAGCCACTTAAAGAGTTAAAGATTTAAAAGTAATGAATTGACATTTTCCAATTTTTACCAGTAAATCATGCAATATTCACTGGGAGAATAAAGCTCAAGCTCAAATCCCAACATAAGGAAACGACATGCTATCCAACAAGTTTGTTCTTCTGCCCAGCTTTTCATATGCCTCATCCATAAGCCCTGTAACAGCATTCCGAGGAATTTATTATATCAGTGAACACCAACTCAACCTGCGCTCAAAAGTGCAATTTGGCATCTTCTATAATTCAGAAGCTCAAAGTGAAGTAATCTAGCATCCTCTAAAGTATTTATTCAAAAAAATTATCCTCTAAAGACCACCTCGCCACCAGAGCCACTAGAAGTGCCATCCTGCTGGTTGTTACAGGCCACCTCTACCTGAAACGAAAAATATGGAACAATATTAAATGCATGTCTCAATTTCATATCATGTTTATCTTGAATAGTACAAATTCACAAAAAGATTAAAAAAGGAGAAGAGAGCTTATTATAAAAATCTGTCAACATCTAAAAAAAACTGAGATGAATATTATGATGTTTACAATATTTATAATACGTAGATTTTGCTCATTTGATTATGAATAAGCATGTACAAACATTACTTTTGAAGACATTTCTTAGAATCTTATATAGTCAATAAATATCAATGAAGCTAACAACCTTTTAAATAGCAGGAATCATATATCAAGTGATTTTGCCCTCAAAATCACTATACATTTTAACTAACAAAATTCTAGACAGGATATTTGGCAATTGTTCATACCATACTGGAAAACACAGTTTAAACACTTCTTCCAAAATTAGTGAATGAGTTACCATACTGGAAACCGCAGTTTAAACATTTCTTCCAAAATTAGTAAATGAGCTACCATACTGGAAACCACAGTTTAAACATTTCTTCCAAAATTAGTGAATGAGTACCCATATGTCGTTAAACCTAATCGTCAAACGACTCTTATAATGTACATGAAGAATTAACTATATTTATATAATTCTGGTTCGTGGATGGGTGCTTCTCATTAGATGACGAGATCATCAGAGGTATTCGCCAGTTTCTCAGAGGAGGACTTAGATCTGCATGTGGAGTTTGGCAACAATGCCAAGTATGGTGTAGAAGGCGTTTAGACCGTTTTGTTTCAGCTTGAGTCAAGAGGTCCTCTAGAGGTCAAGATGTACTATTTGTCTTGGGGCTAACAAAGAACTTATTCTTAGTCTCAACCATGGAGGGTTGGGGTTTTATCGTCTATTTTCAAAATGGACATGTTCTCGTTCGGCCGAGAAATCCCAATCTCAACTCAGGATGAATGGTTGGAGGTAGAGAGGGTAATTTGCACATCCTGAAGGCTCAACTTGTAGAAGCCCTAGTTCGTGACAAGGATAACATGTGTGAGCTTTGGCACAAGAGAATGGATCACTTGCATCACATAGTGTTGCCCATAATAAGGAAGATTGTCATTGTCTTCCAAAGTTCAACATGGAGCAATAGGGAGTGTGTAAGGGATGTGCTCTTGGAAAGAATATCAAGGTTGTTGTTCCAAGCAGACAGAGTAGGTCGAAGGGGATGTTAGATCTAACACATGCAGATGTGTGTGGCCAAATGTTAGTAGCATCTTCAAAGAGTTCCACTTACTATGTGACCTTCATCAAGGGTTTCTCTAAGAGGACATGGGCTTTATTCATAAGGACCAAGGATGAGGCCTTCAATTGATTCCAAGAGTTTAAGGCTCTCATAGAGAATTAGATAGGAAGGAAGATCAAAGACATGAAGTCGGATAATGATTCAAGTGGATATTGGTTGCCAACCACCTATTCCACTTGGACCCCCACCATTGTTTCTTTCAGTCTTTCAGTTTCCTTATTTGTAGCACAATTTACTATTTTGGTAGTTTTCAGGGTCCTGAACTTCCAAAGCCATTATAAGGACCTAAACGACGTGTTTTGGGAAAATCGGGGCCAACATGTAACATGGACCAATGTTGGCTACTCGAGAGTTGTAGTCCTCGGATAGATCTTTCTAACGACGTATTGTGCGCGTCAAAAGGAGATCGTATGCCAAAGTTACGACCCCAGAAAGTTGATGTACCAATTTACCCAAATGAGGCCCATAGTTTAGTAATTCATCTCATAGGGTTAGGTTTTTGGATGTTTAGGGTACTCCATTGTTTCTCAATAATAAATAGGTCTTTGAGCCCCATTATAACATAGTTCAGAGGCATGTAGCCACCACATCTCTTCTCAGTGATACGCTACCATCGTAGAGCTAGTCTTATTTCCATTCTTTTTGTATGCATACTCCAGTGTTTGTTATTAATGAAATGAAGTGTTATCTCTGCTGCATCTCTATATTTATGGTTATATCTGTAATTTGTTGCGTTCCTATTTAAATTTGGATCTGTGCTTTCTTTGTTTTTCTTTGCATGTCCCCAATGAGGTTGGGATATAAGGAGTTAAGGCTTGAATGGGTCGAACCTATGCAAGACTAGCCTCACAAATCCCGACGACCTCCCATGGGGGAAGAAAAGAATGACAAGGGAGCAGGAGGTCCTATCAAAATATTCCTCGAGGAGGCCCTTGAGAAACAAAGAAACGTGATGATGGATAGCTTTGCCCAAATCCTTCAACGGTTGCCCATCGACGGCGCATCCACATCCAACAGCCACTCTGGAGGTGCCACTCCTTTTAAGGTACAAATAAACTTTGACATTCCCATTTTTGAGGGCCAAATATATGAAGATGTCGTAGATAAATGGTTAAATCTGCTAGAAGGATATTTTTCTATTCATGATTTTTCGAGCCACAAAAAGATTACTTTTGCTCTTCTCAAAGCTGCCCCGCACGTCAAGGATTGGTGGGAAACCTACTGTGAGCAAAAAGATGAAAGTACGCCCTCAATGTTTTCAGCGGCACCCACTTGGAATTCGTTTCGGGACACAATCAAGTAGCATTCCTACCTTGTCGGGAGCTATGAGGATAAATACATAAAGTGGACCACGTTGCGGCAAGGAAGGGACCAAGACGTGTCGGATTTAATCAATGTTTTTCATACCCTTCGCACGAAGTTGGGTGTCAAGGATTCTGAGAAACATTTGGTACTCGAGTACCATGACTACCTACACAGGCACATCCAGGATGAGATGGAGTTCCTAGACATCTCCTCGCTCGGCATGGCGTAAGCAGAAGTTTAAATAGAAGAAGTGAGACTTTGGATCTGTGAATCCGAAGCAAGGGAAAGGTGCCCCCAAACCGCAAAACAAAGGACAAAGCCAAGTCAAAGCAGCACAGGACAACTTGCCAAAGCCGCAAGCAAAAAACAACACCATGAAGTCAAAGAAGGACACGGGAAAGTGGTGCTAGTTCCATAAGAGCTCCACTCACAACACAAGTGAGTGTCGGGCCAAGCAGTTAATGGTGATCAAGCTGAAGGCTTCTGAATTAGATGCATGTTCCAACTCTGAGAACTCGACAAGGGGAATGAAAAAGGGAAGCGGATTATAGATACGGAGCCCAACTCCACCGTTGCCACCACGAAAGATCCAAAAGGAGGAACCTGAAGATCTAGATGAGGAGGAGCACCTCTTCCACACCTAGATGTGGGTAAAGGGCTCCCCGCTACAGTTCATTGTCGACAGCGGAAGCCAAAAGAACCTCATTTCAGTAGAGGTCGTGAAGTGGTTGGGCTTACCGACCACAGCACACTCACAAATGTACACCATCAGGTGGCTTCACCAAGGACAAGATCTTTGCGTGAGCCAGCAGTGTTGCCTTCCAAACAACATCAAGCCCTTCACGGATGACGTATTATGTGACATTGCTCCCCTTGATGTTCATGATGTATTATTAAGCCAACCATACTTGTGGAAGCGAGATGCTATATATGAGTCAAGGCCTCGCGTTGTTACCGGAGGTAGCACCGCCTATCGCCTACCGCCATCTCTTTAGTTATTGCAAAACAATGTAGTAAGCTCATTTCCAAAATCGGGAAATTTGTTTTCCTGATGATACGCCCTCAGGGAAAGAAGAAGACGGTGGCCATGACCTCCATGCAGGGCCACTCCGCACGACAACAACAGATGGACAAGGTCGTGGAGGAGTACGAGGACATCTTCACCTTCCCCGCAGGGGTGCTGCTGCACTGTCAGGTTAAGCACTCCATCGATCTGACCCCAGGTGCGTCGCCCAATGGACCAATCTATCAACACTCACTTCTATAGAATGAGGAAATCAAGAGGCAAATTCAGGAGCTGCTGCAGAAAGGTCACATTCGGTCAAGTTCATCGCCCTATGGGAGCCCGATCGTGTTGGTACAAAAGAAGGATGGGACTTGGAGACTCTGTATTGACCATCGGGGACTGAACAAGATCACTGTCTGGAATAGGTACTCGAACCCACGGATATCACTAAGTATCAAATGAACCCTCCTATGTGTGGAAGATTGCCTTCAAAATTGAGGGCCTTTTCGAATGGTTGGTTATGCCTTTCGGGTTGACGAATGCTCCTGCAGCCTTCATTAGGCTGATGGATGACATCTTGCATCCATTCACCAACTCATCTGTAGTGGTATACTAGGATGGCTTCCTGATCTTCAGCCAGAGTTGGGAAGAGCACCTCCACCACATCCGACAGGTTCTCCAAACACTGTAGAAACACAAGTTGTGTGCCAATTGGAGAAATGCACTTTTGGCATGACCCAAGTCCAGTACCTGGGATACATTATTGATGAACGGAGGGAGCATGTGGATCCAGCCAAGATCCAAGTCATTCGGGATTGGCCAGCCCCAACCACTCTAACAGAGCTCCGCAACTTTCTGGGTCTTGCCAATTTCTACCGCAGGTTCGTGTTGGGGTTCTCTCATATCATTTGGCCCTTGAGTCAAGTCGCCAAAGGAGGAGCGAAAGCAAAATTCTTTTGGTCTAAATCTCAACAGAAGGCATTTTGCAGAGTTGAAACATCGCCTCTGCTCTGCACCAGTGCTCACATTAGCAGAATTGCAACAACCATTTGCGATCGAGACAGAGGCCTTTGACTATGCTATTGGGGCAGTCCTTACTCAACAGGGGCATCCAGTGGCATATCACAATGAGACACTTTTAGACACAGTCCGAAAGTATCCCACTTATGACAAAGAGATGTATTCCAGAGATGTATTCCATTGTGCAGGCCTGTCGACAATGGAAGCATTACATTTTGAGGAAGGAAACAATCATCCACACAGACCACTCACCCCTGCAGTTCATACAGACACAAGGGAAGTTGTAGAATGATCGTCAACAAAATTGGTCCACATACCTACAACAGTTCCATTTCAATATCAAGTACAAGAAGAGCAACACCAATAATGTTGCAGATTGTCTCAGTTGACCACCGATCATGGCATTAACCACCATGCTCAACTTTTGTGGGCACGAGACTTCTGATTGGCCACATCTCTACAAAAGTGACCCAGAATTCAGCCACACATACCAGACGCTCTTGGAGGGTCAGAGAGTTCCATATTTTCACCTCCGAATGCACTGTTGTGCCACCTGGGACACCTTTGTGTTCCTTCAAGCGAGTGTGCCAAGATGATTCGGGAAGTGCACTACAGTTGGGTTGCTGGGAATTTCAAGGTCGAGAAAACGGTGGGAGTATTATATAAGTATTTCTATTGGCCGAATCTTTGACAAGATGTCAGGAAGTACATCAAATCCTACATCATTACCAAACCGACCATTAAGAAGCAAGGCCTCTACTCCTCTGCCTACCCCTAGTCGACCTTGGGAATCGATCTCCATGCATTACATGTCGAGCCTTCCTTCTACTAAGCAATGTTTTAAAACTCCGACTCCGACTCTGACTCGGCTGAGGGCCGACTCCGACTCCGACTCGGTATCGACTCGGCCGGCTCGATTTCCATGACTTGGTCGTTGTAAAAAATACATTAAATATTTATTTTTTATAAAAACACATAATAAAGATTTTCATTCATGTTTCCAAACACACAACATTAGAATATAGATAGAAGACAACATATGATCAAAGTAGGCTCATGAATATATCCATTATATTAAAATGGCACACAGTGCACTGTCCAATACATACATGATGATGATATAGAGATCAAAACAAAAACACATAACCAAGGAGGCTATAAATGGCCTCTACAACAAAAGTCTGTGACTAGTACTACTGGCTACTGCTAGAGTTGCCAACATCATCTGGCTCAGTGTTACTTGGGAGCGGGAGCGAAAGTGGGGAGCGAGAGCGAAAACGTGAGCGGGAGCGACATTTTCAGAAGCTCCTGGTTTGGGAGCAAATCCCAGAGGAGTTCGACAACCAATGTCACTAACATCAAGGTACATAGAGGGATTGGTGCTCTTGATTAAATGCGAGTTCCATACCTTAATACATGACAAAATTCAATGGAAACATTGCAATCCTCCAATCCTGAAATCCTGATAAGTCTGTTGGATTTTGAGTGAGATCTAAAATTCTACTTTCTCCATATGAAATCCAATGAGGCTAAACCACTCTCAAACATCCTGAGTCATTTCATGTTAATGTTAAAAATTTAAGTAAAAGGATGAAAATGAAGATTAAGGAGAATGTCACTTTTACTTTAAGAATTTAACATTACCATGAAATTTGAATAGCATATCAATACTAGGAGAGGGGAATGGACCCCAAATAGCATTTAACTAATTTAGAAAACACATTGGAGTCCAAACCAATCAGTAAACACTTCAGAAATTTCATTAAAAAAATGACAAATCGCTGTTTTGATGGGGTTACGGGCCGTAGGTTATGACTCGGCCGAGTCAATACGGAAACAGCCGAGTTGGCCGAGTCAGCCATGACTCGGCCTCCCGAACCGTTTCCTCCACCGAGTCACAATTCTGGGCATTGAAACGGATCAACTCGGCCGTTTCCGTTTCGAATCGGCCGAATTTTAAAACTATGCTACTAAGCATGGCAACAACTTTGTTTTTGTGGTCATTGACAAATTCTCGAACATGGCCATTATGGCGGCCTCCAAGAAGAATATCACAACAGAATCCATTGCTAAACTCTTCTTTGAACGAGTGTGGGTACACTTTGGGATCCCACAGTCTATCATCTCAAATCGGGACAACAAGTTCCTTAGTACATTTTGGTCTAGTCTTTGGTCGATGTTGGGCACCATGCTCACTAAGTCCACAACTTTTCATCCCCAAACTGATGGCCAGACAGAGGTCATTAACAAGATGATCGTACGCATTTTGCGCATGTTCAACTCAAAGCATCCATGCACATGGGGTGAGAGCCTCCCCTGTCCAGCAGAGCAATAACCGGACTCTCCACAGCTCAACTAGCCACAACACTTTTCAGGTGGGCTTGGGATTCTAGCCACTATGTCCCATTGATGTGGCCATACCATTTGCAGCTACTCAAGCAGATTCGACTCATGTCTGGTCCGAGGCTGACAAGGCAAACAACTTCATTGAGCACATCCAACACATCTCCCAGCAGGTCCCTGACATTCTAGAGAAATCAAATGCCAAGTACAAGCAGCAACATGATCAACATCGAGTGCCACACAAGTTTCAGGTGGGCGATAGTCTGGTTTCATTTGCAAAAAGAACACGTTATTGGCGCCTATCGGAAACTCAAACCACTCTGATATGGTCTTTACACCATTACCAAGGTTGTGGGAGACAATGCATTTGAGTTCAGCATTCCCCCATTCCTTGGCCTGCACCCAGTGTTCAATGCGGACCGCCTTCAACAATACTTCAAAGTTAAATCCAGACTGTATGGAACAAGCCACAACTTATCAGATCATGGACACGCAGATCAAGAACACCCAACAACTAAGGATCCAACTATATCAAGTTGTCAAAGCAGGCCAACTCCTTCACTAGGGATCAAGTTCAGCAGAAGTTTCCTCATCTCATGGAATAACTCAATGCAATGGGGACCATTGCTTCATAAGGGGGGAGGAATGATCCAGGTGGATATTGGTTGCCACTCGCCTATTCCACTTGGACCCCCACCATTGTTTCTTTCAGTTTCCTTATTTGTAGCACAATTTACTATATTCGGCAATTTTTCAGGTCTTGAACTTCTGGAGCCATTTTGAGGCCCTAAACGACATTTTTTGGGAAAATCAAGACCAACATTGGTTATACACCAATGTTGGCCATTCATAAGTTGCAATCCTCGGATAGATCTTTCTAACGAGGTATTGTGCACGTCAAACGGAGATCGTATGCCAAAAGTTACGACCTCAGGAAGTTGATGTACCAATTTACCCAAATGAGGCCCATAGTTTAGTGCTTCATGTCTTAGGGTTAGGGTTTTGGATGTTTAAGGTTTTCCATTGTTTCTCAATAATAAATATGCCTTTGAACCTCATTGTAACACAGTTCAAAGGCTTGCTGCTGCCACATCTCTTCTCAGAGATAAGCTACCATCGCTGAGTTAGTCTTATTTCCATTCTTTTTGTAAGCATACTTTAGTGTTTGATATTAATGAAATGAAGTGTTATTTCAGACGCATCTTTGTATTTATGGTTATATCTATAATTTGTTGTGTTCCTGTTTAAATTCAGATTAGATAATGGGGGTGAATATACCTCCAATGAGTTCAAATATTTTTGCACAGAGGCAAGGACAAGAGGGAGCTAATGGTGTCATACAACCCACAACAAAAAGGGGTTGTTGAAACAAAGAATTGGGTGGATCCCACATTGTACTTTTTACTTGTTGGAGATGGTCCATTGTGTTGTGGGTTGATGACTTGTTTGTTACGAGTGTGGAGAAGCTCATTGATATGTGCAAATGGGATTTGGATTTGAGGTTCGAGATGAAGGGCATCAACCTGATGGATTTTTCCTTAGGGTTGGAGGTGTGGCAACAACCATGCAAGGTTTTCCTTGGACAAGGGAAGTATGCAATTAATATTCTGAGGAGGTTCGAGATGGTGGGCCATTGGCATACGATTACGACTATGATCACCAATATGAAAAAGTTGAGTGGTTTAGATTCAAAGTTGGTGGATCCTATGTTGCATGGGCAGTTAAATAGTTCTTTGATGTATACGATAAACACTAGGCCTAATATATGCTTTCTTGTAAAGAACATGAACCAATTCATGGCAGAACCGAGGCGGGTGCATTGGATTGCAGTGAAGCATGTGCTTAGGTACTTGCATGGTACAGTGGAGTACGGGTTGAGATATGTTACAAGTGATTGAGTGAAGCTATAGGGGTACATAGACTCAGATTGTGCAATGAGTGGAATCGATAGGAAAAACACCTTAGGGTGTTGCTTCAGCTTGGGATCAAGAGTGATTTCATGGCTCAGGGGGAAGCGAGTCTCCATTGAACTTAATTAAGCAAAGACAGAGTAGAAGACAACGAATTTGGCAAGTTGCGACACTATTTAGTTTCACAAGTTGCTCACAAATTTATTTGGATAGGAGTTGGAACCTATGGTGATACATAGTGATAATTAGAGTGGCATAAAACTTTCGGAGAATCCAATCTTCCATGACACGTCCAAGCATATGGAGATCAAATAGCACTTCATTAGAAGCAAGGTCCAAAGAGGAGCAATGAAGCTTCAATATATCTTCATAGCTAAGCAGGTTGCAGATAATCTCACCAAGCCCTTGGGGAAGCCAAAATTTCTCTTCTACAGAGATAAGCTAATATGGTGCAAAATACATTCTTCGCTAGGAGGGAGTGTTTATGTTTATAGCAACAGACAGATATTTTTGCATTGGCTACGCGTCAAGTAATGCTTTGGAATCATGGTTTGGATTTTTAAAATAATTTTTTTTCAATTAAAAATTAATTATTTTATGTATTTTTCACTAGATCAAATCTTTCAATCTAAGTTGACCCTCAACCAATTTCACGTCCAAGTCAAAGTTTTAAAACATTGAAAGTAGTAGTTCAAAATCTTTCTTGCATGAAACCATTTGTGCAATCAACAAACATGACATAGTCTACCACATTAGCACCCTCATCAGGGGGAAGGCATGTGAAGTAGCTATAAATACACCAAGGTTATCATTCCCACCTCGCTTTGCTATTCAGCAAATTCATATTTATTATTATTAAACATATAGAAGATGATTACAATTTGTGGGAGGCCCCTAGCTTTATACTACCTTGGGTGCCTCTTGGTGAATGGGCATGATCTTTGATCATGCCCTTTGCCTAATAACTACTAATTAACTAATTTTTATATAACATTGCTTTCCTCCCAAAAAATGCTTTTTCCTCAACGCATATGTAACGACGATATGTTGTTGACGAAATGCTTCAGTCTCCCAAGAAGCTTCTTTTGGTAAGTCCTTCCACTTGATTAAGTATTCCTTGATTACACGAGATCAAAGCTTCTTTTCTCTCGTGGATATGATACATTATAGTTCTAAAATGACCCTTCCTTCATCATCTAAGGATGGAAGTGTTGTTTGTGCTGATTGATGGTCGCCCAGTGCCCTTTTAAAGCATGATACATGGAAGATGTTGTGAACACGACTTTTATCCGGAAAGCTTAAACTATATGCAACTTCACTAATATTTTTGTTGATCTGGTATGGTCCATAGAACTTCGGTGCCAATTTATTTTTTCCTTTTCGTTTCAAGAACAATTGTTTGTATGGTTGGAGCTTTGACAAATACCCATTCTCCAACTTCAAATTGTCTCTCGGTTCTGTTTCGATCAGCTTGTTGCTTCATATGGTTTATTGCAATATTTAAATTTTCTTTTAGGGTTTGGACGATTTTTTGGGTTTCTTCTAGTTGATTTTTAACGGCTGGGAGATTTGTCTAGATGGTAGCTACATCCTTACATTTCAGAGGATCATACCCATACAAAGCTTGGAATGGAGTCATTTGTGCTAACGTATGATAAGTAGAATTATACCACCATTTAGCGAGATGCATACACTGAACCGACTTATTTTGTTTTTTTGTAGCATAAAAACGTAGGTAGGCTTCCAAACATTTATTAACAATGTTCGTTTGTCCATATGTTTGAGGGTGGTAAGCGGAACTCATATTTAGGTAGGTTCTTATGTCGTTGAACAATTCCTTCCAAAAATTACCCTTAAATTTGGCATCTCTATCACTCACAATGACTTTCGGAAACTGTGTAATTTATAAATATTTTTGCAAAATATCTCAGCGATTTGTTTAGCCGAGTCTAATTTCTTCATTGCAATAAAGTGAGCATATTTGGTGAGTCCATTGTTTACTAAGAAAATCTTATACTTGCCCTCAGATACAGGTAATCCCTCAATAAAGTCCATTGATATTTCTTCCCATTTTTGATTCGGAATGTTTAAGGGGTGAAGTAATCTAGGTGTCATAATATTTTCACTTTTATTTCTTTGACATTTGTCACATTCTGCTACATATTTATGAATATCGCAACTCATCCCCTTCCAAAAGAATGATTGGCGTGCATTGTAGTAAGTTTTAAAAAATCCTATATGTCCGACTGACAATGAATCATGTGACTCCTTGACTATCTTGGATTTAAACTTGGAACTTGAATTCAGATAGATTCTTCCTTTGTACCATAGAATATCGTTCCTCCATTCAAATTTTGAGTTGCTTGGAAGGTTATTGATTATCGCAATTATTTCTGGATCCTTGGCACACTCACTTAGAATCTCATTAGGCCATTCACGAACAACAACCGAGACTGCAAGTAATGTTGGTTCTTCGTCCTTCCTAGATAGGGCATCTACTACTACATTGTCTTTTCCCTTTTTATGTAGTATCTCCATGTCAAAGGCGGCAATTTTTTCAATCCATTTTTGTTGTTCTTCGGAAAGTGTTTTTTGTTGAAGGAGGTGTTGGAGACTGTTATGGTTTGTTCGAATGGAGAACTTACTTCCCAAAAGATATTGTCTCCACTTTGCCAGTGTGCACAATAGCGAGCATTTCCCAAAAAATTATATTTAGTTTAAAAAGAAAAGTGCCATACATATTTTTATATATAAAAAAAGTCATATAAAAAATATATATAATTAGACTACCAAAAAAAAGTCACGGACACAAAATAAGTGAAGAAAAACAAAAAGATGTCGTCCACAAAGAATAGTGGTTCCTTTTCAATATGGCATTTTTGTTCAAAAGGATACCCTAATTGTCAAGAATCATTCAGAAATCAAAACGTTGTTTGCACGAAATGTTACAAAAATTTTACCTTAGGCGAACTTCTAAGTGATACAGAAAAACAATCATTAGCAAAAAATATGAAACAATTAATGGCAACAATTAGAAAACAACATACAGATTTTAATAAGGAAATGAAAAAAACCGAATCCACATTGCAGGTTGAAAGCCCATCAACACTCCTACCAAACAATGTAATCCAGTGTATCAAGAAACTGCAGTTAGAAGATCAAGAGAATGACAAAATAGCCAAACTTCGGCAAAACAAGAAAGGATTACCACAAGAACATAAAAATCGTGTGGATATGCTTTACAAGTTAGTAACGGAAAAGGATGAAGAAATCTCTCGCCTCAGGGACCACATCGAAAAATTGCTTGCACAAGTGAAGGAGACTAAGGTCACAAAGAAAGACCTCAAGAAGCACTTGTCAGAACAAGAAGAGGAAACCTTACGCTTAAAGAGCCTTAATAAAAATTTATTAGAACAAATCAAAGATCTAAAAAATGAAAAACTTAAAAGTCAAAACATTGAAAATAATGCTGATGAATCAAAAACCAAAAAACTTTTACATCTGAGAAACCATAATCAAAGTCTACTCACTCAAATTAAGAAACTTAAAGATGATAAGAAAGCATTAAAAGACAAGTTAGAACAAATTTACTCAAGGAGAAGTATTGAAATCTCCAGTCGTAACAGTCCAAGTTGAAGATAAGGGAACGAATATCGATCCAGTAAATATCATAACTCAAGAAGAATGCAAACTAGTTGAAGAAAAGACACACTTAGATGTTGCAATTCAGATGATAAACACCTCAAGTAAAGGTTTTGTAACCAACTCAACAACATCGTCACCTGACGTAAATAAAAAAAAAATTCCACACTTATTAAGGGAAAGTCAAACCAAAAAAGTTTGTATCGACATTTGAATCATGAGAGTAGACAACTCAACCATGCTATGTATCGGGACCATTCAGAACAGAAACAACAAACCGATGTTTCAGAGAATAATGATGTAACCTCAATCCAGTGCTATGATGACAATTCGTTGCAAAATTCCAGTGATCAGAATATTCCACAGAAGATTAATCTAGGATGGTCTGATCCCTTCTCAGTGTGACGTTTTTGTTTATCACTTAGAGGATCATATCATCTTGCTTCGATGAAGATGACAATTTCGAGACAAGAAGACATCCGAAACAGAAAAAAGAGATCAAGCCTTTCATCAGTAAGCTTTGAGGACAAAGCTTTTTGAGGAGGAAGGCAATGTTATGAATAAATATATAGGAAATAATGTAAATGTTAATAATCATAAATAATGATTAGTTAATTAGTAATTAGGTTGAAGAGTCATGTCTAAATGAGACATGACTCTCCATGAAGAAACACCTACTTGGTATATAAGTAAGCCTCTCGCTCTCATTTGTATCATTTTTATGTACACATTTAATATATAATATTTGTATCCTCATGGATATCCTTATATTCCAAGTCTTTTGGAGTAATTAATCTGAAGAAGGAACTTTGTTCGCTTCATCTAGCCTCACATAACACTGTGTGATGTTGCTTTCATGACAACCATTTGCATAATCAATATAAATGACATAGTGTACCATACTAGCACCTCAATATGCGGGAGGGCACATGAGATAGCTAGAGTCCAAGAAGCAAGAGAGTTTGTTCAAGATTAGTACCTCACGAGATTCTACAACCTACAACATGTGCTTTCAATAAGTTGTGATAGGGCCCGAATGCATTGTCAGACATACAATGAAGTCCTATTGAATCTGTATGTATCTCCTAAATACAAAGAATGTCCTCAATCCAAGCATAGGGAGGAACCCAGGACCTTTGGTGCAAGAATTAAGTCACCCAAAATGATGACCTCCCCATAGCTAGATACAAAATGATTTTGACATACAAATCTTTGTATGTGAATACAATGACGAAGATTAATAATTTCTTCTTAAGAACTTCCTTAGATATGGAACCTTGTTTGATGCCACCAAGCTCATATTGAAAAGGACAGGGTGAAGGAGATGGAGGATTGTAATAACAAGACTGCTCACTGCAAGCGTCATATCGAAAAGGGCTCACCACCACATGCTTATCATTCTCAAGACCTTTCAAATGGATAATGACAACAAGAGGCTCCAAGGGTGACTCAACTACATTGTCATGAAGATCATGAAAAGAGCAAGGCATGATATCACCGTCATACTTTGGGAAGAACCACAGTCCCTTACCTTCAAGTGGGGAAGCTAACTTTCCCATCAAAGAAGGGTCGTAAGCTTCATTACATGCCTCCTTTCGGCTATCATTATCAATGGTACACTGAGGGATATGTTGGTCAAACATGAAGAAAAACCCTCTCTTAATGACATCAAGGGGTTGAGAGTCCTCAATCCTTGCTACAATAGGGCTATGAACCGATTACCCTAGATGATCATCACACTCTTCTTCAACAATTATAGCAAGCTTGACAGCATTATAAAACATAAAGAAGAAGCCCTTCTACTCATCAGGATAAACCTCATGAGGGATACATGGAAGGGTTGATGAGTGGAAGAATTTTGGGATATATGGAAGAATTTTGACTATCTAGAGGATATATGGAGGAATTTTGGGATAAACCACAGCCAAAACCCCCTGCTCTTTCTGGACTTTCGCTGATGGGAGGACTTCTGTTCGGAGAGAGATCACTTACAATAAATATTCTATGGTTAGAGTGTGAAATGATCTCGCTACGAGCTCCTAAAGAAAGACACAATTTAGGTTCAAGGCTTCACAAGGAAGCAATTTGCTTTCTATGATGAGACCTAGAAAAGAGGGCATAAGACTTAGGGTTTGATAAATTTGATGAGTGTTGCAGTAACACTTTGTCAAGGCTAAGAGAAAAGGTTTCTTAGAATATACACCAGCTATGACAAGGCTCATGAAACCTTCAAGGAAGCCCTTAAGTTGAAGCAAAGAAAGCTAGGGTTTCCCTCTTAGGCAAATAACTCGGGCAATAAATTTTATGGATGAAATTGAAGTGGATGCCCACCAAAAGGATACATTTTGTGGCAAATGCTATCCCCTTGATGTTTAGACTCTCCAATCACCAAAATCAACTTGCCTAGGGATTTGCACCAAGCCCTAGTTTCCTAACTTGGCCTTAAAAGGGGCGAATTAGGAGAGAGAAAATGTGGATAATAATAGGATATGATCACCAACCAATTGGACCAATCCCTTGTCATTTGGGAATATACAGTCTAGGATGAGATAGATTAGACAAAAATGATCCCAAGGACGCCGAAATTTGATGTCCTAGCAACGAAATTTCAAGCATTTACCTATGCAATGGAAAAATGGATTTTCACGGGGGAGCATCTAGTTCACCACTAGGACAATTCATTACATGCTATGAATGAGTAATTCATGCAATGTTCATCTAGATAGCAATTCAATTTATCTTCAACAAATCAGGGCACAATTTAACATAACCTAAAATCAATAATTCCATACATTAGATATTAAGAAATAGATATTCAACAATTATGTGTAGTTACAAGATAACATGCAAAATTTCCATCCATTAGATCTAAGAATAGCTCCAAAGAATATCCCATATCAACTACAAATATTAAAATGCATCCAAATAACTCCAAACATCCACAAGAAAACAAGTTTGAATTCCTCTAGTGAGGCCGAAATTCCAAAGGTGTCATGATGAGAAGTTACAATGAATGTCTCTTCTATTTATATGAGGAATATAGAGAGCTAATTTAGCCTAGAAGCCCCTCTAATAAAAAAAAAAAAAATATCAAGCCAGCCTAGTAGGTTTTGTGAATTAAAATTAATCTCCACATGATCAAGCCGAAATGATGATGTCATGATAACAATAGGATATGATCACCAACCAATTGGACCAATCCCTTGTCACTTGGGAATATAGAGTCTACGATGAGATAGATTAGACAAAAATGTTCCTAAGGAGGCCTAAATTTGATGTCCTAGCAACGAAATTTCAAAGCATTTACCTATGCAATGGAAAAATGGATTTTCATGGGGGAGCTTCTAGGAGTTCACCACTAGGACAATTCATTACATGTTATGAATGAGTAATGCACGCAATATTCATCTAGATAGAAATTCAATTTATCTTCAACAAATCATGGCACAATTTAACATAACCTAGAATCAATGATTCCATACATTAGAAATTAAGAAATAGATATTCAACAATTACGTGTAGTTACAAGATAACATGCAAGACTTCCATCCATTAGACCTAAGAATGGCTCCAAAGAATATATAAGATCAGCTTCAAATATTAACTCTAAGCATCAATATATAACAAGTATCATCATTGATCACCAAAGTTGTACTTGTAAGCTAAGTGTAACCATTACAACAAAGAATATCTAAAATGAAATGAAACAACTTTCAACTTTCACAAAGCATCATATTCATAATTCATTACCAACAAGTTATAATTTCCAACTTCAAACTTCAAACTTAAATTGTCATATATTGTTTACAAAAGATATAATAATAAATATGAAAGAGTCAATAGTTATAAAAATTACTAGAAACTAGAAAAGGAAAGTAAATCTATTATCTACAACTTAATCTTTCCACCACGAGAAATGTCTAATTTCTGAGCAGGTCGTGGTATCAGTGGTCTTCTAAGAGTCTCCTCCTGCATAGTCACATGACCAGAACTAGAAAGCACATGCCCTCCACATGAGGATGTAGATGGAGGCGGTGACAGCAAAGGAAAATAGTTGGAACTCAAGCACTGGCATTGCTACTGGATGGTGGGGCTGGCATGGTTGTTGTTGCTTCATCATCATCTCTCAAAAGTTTTGCTTCCAATTCTTCAAGATGTATAGTGCTATACTTCAAATTATCGTCCTCCAGGTGGTTGTTCCAAATTTTATATATTGGATCCTCATAAGCCCGATCACAATAATGACTCAACAACCTGAAGTTGTAGTGCACATAAACCAAGCTTTATGCCTAGTTTTCATTGAGTTTGTTTCTTCTCACATTATGTATGAAGTTGTAGGTGCTCCAACATCTCTCTGCAAAAGAAGTATTTACAACCAATGAGAGAACTATTTTTCCAATTATGGCAAAAGTCCCATCCCGCCATATGCTTCCCACCATGTGAGAGCATCAAATTTGTCTCTATCTTCCATTGCATGCAAAGAATGAAACAAACCAATGCAACTGAAATATCTGCCTAATTCAAGAAGCAGATTAGCACACTCCTCCCTATCAAGGAGTAGCTTTTCTAATGCTTTCGTATATCCCTCTTGTACTTTTGGATCTATATGGGGTTTGGCCCTAACCCCACCCCCAGGTGCATGTTGGCCCAACCAAGACGGAGTATAGTGTTTTGGCATAAGGATATAAGCCAAGGCATGTAGTGGAACATTAAGTTTATTCCACCGTGTACACACACAATTGTGAATCATTGTATACAAGTTCGGATCATCTTCCTGAACAATATCTTTTATTTGCCCCAACATGGTATCCATCTACTCATACAACTCCCCAGTCACTAGTTTGTTTGTATCTACAAAATTAATCATGCTATAGATGGGCTTGGTGAATTGCACTATTTGCCTCACACGTGCCCAAAACAGATCATCAAGAGCAATCTCCTCCACCTGTTCAAAACCTTGCTTGTCAATTGCATTTGTAACAATGGCCTTTAATATCTGCCAGTGTGGACTTGATAACATGCTAACCAATGACTCTCTTACCTTCAAAAGGCACCTGAAGGTGAGATAATAGCTAGCAAATCTAGTCTTTACAATCTTCAACGGCTCCAATCTTGAGTGACTAAGGAAAATCCCATGGGTATTGCTATGATTTGTAATAAATTTTATCATTTGTTTACCTCTTTTGTACAAATCACCAATCCATTTGTATTAAAGGTTTTTGTTCTTAATAATATCATGCATCAAAAGTTTCATTGTGTGAACCAAACACCTAGACCAAAATATGTTGGGATATTTATCCTCAATAATTGTCTCGCTGCCTTACAATTAGCAGCATTATCAGTGATAACTCGGATGACATTGTATGGCCCAATACGTTCAATTGTTTCAAGTAATGGTTCTGCAATGTTGATGTCGGTCTTGAACTTCTCTGAGTAATCATATGCTGAAAGGAAGATGGCACCACTAAAAGGCACAGCAAGAACACTTATCAATGGCTTGACTTTTACATTTGTGCAACCATTAGATACAATGGACACCCCATGGCTCAGTCCAAGAATTTGTCATTGTACTCAAAGAATGCGATATTTTTGCTCTTTCATGATCAAGTCCAATGGTTCTAGCCTTGGCATACCCAGGGCTCTTGTATCCTTTGGGGGCATGGGCAGAAACCATTTCATGCCAATAAGGTGAGCAAAGAACATTGAATGGCATCCCACATGTATAGAGAAACTGGTAAGTTTTTGAATCCACATCATTTCTACACCCTTTGTAAAATCCCAATTAAAAAAAAAAACCACCAATTTTTTTTCTGAACAGTCAGGTACACTTTGCTGTAGATGAGCTACTTTAGTCACAAATACATATATCGAGTTTCATATATGTAATAACTCACTTCAGATAGCAGCTGATAATTTATTTCAACTTCAGAGTTTTAACATAACGTTTGAAAGTCTCCTTAAAGTAGATATTCTGAATTATTTAAAAGGTACAGCTCTCAACATGAAGGGAAAATACATAGTAGAAATTAGAATTGAGCACCTGGGTTCGGCATGCAGCTGACAGAATAAAACAGATCTCCCACAGTATGCAGAGGCACGTCCAGCAGAGGAAAAGTGAATAACATGGGCCCTCCAATGATTCACAAGTCAGCATCCAACAATTGGTGGTCCCACTCAATAAAAAGGTCTCTTTTACGCAGCCAGAGAAAATTCCAACATGTCCAGCATGAAACGCAGCCTATCCACAGTTCAAACAGCAGCACCACGAGCTCCCACTTGGAACACACACACTGAAAACGTCTGAGAGCAGGCTTCACATCCAACAGAAGGATATACGACCTGTGGAGAATAGCGTTTGAGCTCCCTGACTGACACTCCCAACTCAGCAATTAACATGCAGTTCCAGGGAGAGACAGATCATTCAGCCCTTGATTAGGGAACTTGTCCTAGGCCAGGGAAGGGTTCTCCTGTAGTAACACAACCCTATTCTTCTCTTTGCTGCCTCATTCAAAAGTCACTTACAGCAACCAACTTGAAAAGAATGCAGTCCAACTCTGTCATGAGGGATAATGCCCAGCAATTCCACTAGAACTCAGCCCCTGTAAAAATGTCTCTGCTAGCAAAAGGAAGTAACTCGGCTCAGAAAAATAAAAGGGAACTCGTGTTGTGAGAAAGATGAGGTTCTGGTCCTGTCCTTTCCTTGGAAACGCATATAGTGCCTCCAAAAACTTGAGCTTCTATAGTCTGGTAATCGTGCATGTTTCTCCTTTCACTCTCAACCACGTGAGGGTCTACACTTTAATACTTGTGTGGAAACTTATTGCTTGGCCCCACAAACTGGAGTATTAACTGTCCAGCACCCAGCTTCTTGCTATTGGCTCATATTCACTTTGGTTGCTCGATTTCCCAATGAAAAATCCTCAGCCTGTCCTAAGAAATGGGGAGTACAGTAGAAGAATGTAAAACAATTGATAAGCTTGAATACCTCAATACTTCTCCGAATATCCATTCTCCATTGAAGCTCTACAGTGAAATCTGAGTGACTTCACTCTCAGACTAGGGGGTATCGTCGCAACACCAAAGTCTGCTATGGCAGCTAGGGCTCTAAAGCCCTCAGCTTCCTCTTTCAACTCTCTCGAATAGTTCTCTCTTCAAACTCACACAATGTTTGAATCCCTTAGAGTCTCCTCAATTCCCTTCTTTAATGAGTTTAGGATTGTCTTTTCATCTTTGCGTTCCCTTTTGTCTTTTCATCTTCACCTTCCCTTTTCTCTCTTTATTATTTTTTTTTCTTTTTATTAAATTCACTTTTATAAAGTCACTTTATGATACTCCACTTTATAAAGTTAAAGTGACATCCAACTTGCCTAGGAATTATCATCCTTTCTCCTTCTTTAATAAAGCCTCCTTGTTAAGTATTTCCAAAATTGCAAAACTCGTAAGTGATTTTGCATGCACAAACTTTGGGAACATTACACCCTTCGTCAAGGAAATCTGATATGCTTTTACGCCTTAAAGAGATGTTTGTTCTTGTGCCTCCATATCCACTATCATGGGAGGATGTCCAAGGAGTTCTTTGTGCATGTGATTGTGAGTTGTGTTCAAAGAAACCCTTTGATTTTTTACATTTGTATTGGGCTTCCTCCTCTTCCCTTATGTATTTGGCTCTTTCTGTTGCTGACACACTTAAACAAGCTTTGTTTCTTATTGGTTTATCTCCATCCCATGGCCTTTTCTCACAGAGGTGCCTTCTGGCACGGGTGTATGAACCTATGTAAATTTTGATGTAATGGTTGCATGTAAATTTAATGGTTCCACCCCCTTCCCCTACTTCAGACCTAGTAACATATTTCTATAATGGGGTTTGGTCTTGTTTAGTTTTTTAGGCCTCATCATGTCCAGTCTCTTCCTCCTCACCAAGGTACTCCTCTCCAAGGTTTTCATCAAATCCATTATAACCCACTTCTTCATCCTCTTCTTCATCGCGATCAACCCTCCTCCTTTTACTTTCCAACACCATAATAACAAAAAAAGAAACCAACAAGAAGAAAATGCCAAGCCATATAGCCATGATGTTTGAAGTTTCGAGTTTGCAAAAAACTGGAGGAATGCGAATGGGAAATAAAGAATTTTTTGTAATTTATTTAGCAATGAACATAAAAAAAAAAAAATGCTAGATTAGTGTAGATCCTACCTCTTTGGCCTTCAATCCCAAGCTCCAACCTCCCTTGCAAGCCCCTCAAGCTCCTCCAAGTTTCTCTCTCTTGCTCTCTCCAACTTAGACAAATGAGTAAAAAAGGGGAGAGAAGAGGGTCTTTCTAGCCTTTTCATCCTCCCCTTCCCTCCCTTTCCTCTCTGTCCACTGGTTGTCGCCTCCCTCTCTGTCGCGCGGCCTTTTTTCGGCACTGACGAGAGCGCTTTCTTAAGAGGGGGAGCGGTCGAGAAAGCTTGCTCCCTGACTGCTCCCCCTCTTAGAAAAGCACTCCCGGAGCGAAGGGGAGCGATCAAGGAGTGATTGCTCCCGACCGCTCCCCTAATCGCTCCCTCAAACAAGGAGCAATTTTTTTTCTAAAGGGAGCACACTCTAAAATTCGCTCCCTTCGGATTCGAGGGGGCACTCCCCCACAACCCTGTTGAGGACATT
This sequence comes from Pinus taeda, assembly GCA_000404065.3. Lineage (NCBI taxonomy): Eukaryota > Viridiplantae > Streptophyta > Pinopsida > Pinales > Pinaceae > Pinus > Pinus taeda. The sequence continues at coordinate 29,298 of APFE030174874.1, read as the reverse complement.
GAACATGGTACTAGCGCTTCCATGTCTCAAGGCATGAGAAAAACCTCATCTGGACCCTGGATCACCTGTATTACCCTGTAGTATTGTTAAGTTAGCTGGGGGCATGTTGGTCTAGGTGTGTTAGGGAGAGCTCACTCCCTAACCGCTCCCCCTCTTAGAAAATCGCTCTCGGAGTGAAGGTGGGCGATCAAGGAGCGATCGCTCCCAGCCAATCCCCTAATCGCTCCCTCAAAAATAGGGAGAGAAATTTTTTTAAAGGGAGCGCGCTCCGAAATTCGCTCCCTTCAGATTAGGGGGGGGGGGGGGCACTCCTGCACAACCTTGTTGAGGACATTGAACATGGTGCTAGCGCTTCCATGTCTCAAGGCATGAGACAAACCTCATCTAGACCATGGATCAACTGTTTAACCCTGTAGTATTGCTAAGTTGGTTGGGGGCATGTTGGTCTAGGTGTGTCATCCCACAAGTGATATAATGCAAAGTGCACGAACTCTATGGGTATTGAAGGTACCCATGGATACAAATGATACTCTGCTTGGAGTCCCATGGCTCTAAACGCATCACTTATGGTTATCAATATGTCCCTTTGAAGGACTTGCACCCCAATTATGTTTCACAGACCTATAGATGGAACCACCTACCAATTACACACAATATCCATTGCTGCAACTTTCACCATTAGGTACATTTAATCATTATTGCATCTAAGTGCACCAAACTTGAAATAAATGGGCAAATTAGCAATTCATGCATGGTTTCTCTTCCAAATTTGTGTCCTTAGTCATGTAATTGTGTTACCTCCCTAGATAGGAGTGGTTAATACACTGCCATATTAGGTGCTCTCAACCCTCAAGAGTAAGTGACATGTCCTTGGTCCACCCTTCAATCGATAGGTGATGCCATGTGAATAATGATGGAACAGAGGGGAAAAGACTTCATGGCCAAGTGCCATGGTCAAAGGGACTGGCTAGGATTGAGTACCTCATCCTAGGTGTATAGATGTGAGGAGGGAGCAATCGTGCATGCATGAGTTACCTCAACCTTTGTACTTCCACCCCACTAAAATGCCTTTTACTTTTTCTTGATTTTTCTTTGTATTACTATTCATAGCTCAAAGAATGAGAGCTTGCTTCGTATGATGTATAACAATTATTACCCCCTTAAGCACAGGGCATTTCATCACCCATTAGGCGCTCGGACATGCAAGGGTTCCTCGTCTTCTATGAGATGAGGCAACATTTCCCAGGAACCAGGTGATGGTCATATGCGTGAGGTAGAGCTCAAGCTTGGCTTTTGACCATGTGTTAATTTTTAAGTCCCGACCATCTTTTGCATTTTGACTTTCTTTTGTTTTTCTTGTGGTGGTCATATGCTCTTCTTGTTTCTTTTAGCTAAATCAGCCTCCCAAGGTACATTTCTAGGCCCTACCCAAGTATGAGGATGTGTAAGTGCCAAATCCCAGAGAAACAATGGCCAGTTGAACCGAAGAAGGGAGTAGGAATAAGGGCTTATAATGTAAGATGGAAAGTATGGAATAGGGAAATATGGGGCTACGCTATCTCAATCATGGCTTCCCAAGTAGTGCCCCTCCTATACCCATTAGACCATTATAGGAGGTCCCATTGGACTAGGATTGAAAATTAACTGCCCATTTAAGGTGAGGGAACAAAATCACAACCACTTCTTTATTCCAAGTTACCCCATAATCCATGTCAAAATGCCCAAATACAAACAAGCATAAGCACCCGATTGAAAAAATGAATGAAATATCTTTTGATCAGAAGCCCACCTTCCAACATGTGCTCTCGGCAAATGGTCAAGGAAACATATGACTGATGCAGGTGGCAGAGATATGGATAGAACATCACATCGGCTACTAGTGGCTCTCAAGGGCTGCTAGTTGCAGGCTAGAAGAGATGAATAGGACAAAAGTTTCTCCTAGGGGTCACCCACTTTTGGTGGGTAAGAAATTACTTGAAATTATCGATTCAAATATGTGTGCCCCTTGAAACAATTAAAAATTTGTTGAAAATGTTTTTTGGCTTAAACTTTGATAGTTTGAAGATGCCTTGAAGTATCTTGAATTTTCAGGGTTTATTTCACTAACCAAGGGATGTTTAAGAAATAACCCCAATGCCTAGAGTATTCCCAAGACAAATTGGGAAACTTCTATATATTTCCATAGCCTAAAGTATGACATGACCCAGCAATGTGTCTACAATAGGTGGGCATGAACACCCCAAGTAACAAAAGGTTTAAATGTTCATTTTGATGACAAAGCACAAAATTCTAATGGACGGTAGAATATTTTGATGACATTAATTTAAAACTAGAAAGTCTAGCAAGAATATTATAAACAAAGGTCTCGTCTTTACAAACAAGTTTTCAAGTGTTGAAAACTTAAAAGCCTCAAAATTTATGAAATTAACTAACAATTATAATCAACGAAGTGGATTGTATAGTTACAAAATTGGACAAAATCATTTAAATTTACACACAAACAAACTTACAGTGTATTGATAACAATATGGTCTTTGTTGCCAAGGGATGCATCACATTCCGAGTTGTGAGAATTGCATCTCTAAAGTAAGTGTGTCATGAGGGAAGAATTAAATGGCCTTCTAATACAAATCATCGCATTCCTCTTCATGTAGGCCATGTGAAGGAGGTCAATCTAGGATTATATTGTTCTTATAAAAAGACAAGAAATGCAATCATTTGGCACACTCTACTTGCAGACAAGCTAGATGGTTGCTCACTACATTACAAAGAATTTTATCCCTTTCAGTGCTATAGCAAAGGGAAACCACATTATCCACTAACTTTGTGTAAATCAACCATGAGACATTGCATTCAAGTAGTTAAGGTAAGACCTTTTTTGAACACAACTCAAGAAAGGACATAGACTACAATAAAGGTAAAGTTATAATTCACTAAGTAGAGTATACGCAGGGTGTTAGGATTAACCAAATGTTGAGGAGAGCAAGCAAATTCTTGCTAAATGGGCCCCAAGAAAAACACCCTACCCAATAGATTAGAAAAGGGAGCAAAACCTAGGGGAAATTTCAAAGATTACAACTATTCAGATGTTAGGATATTCCGACACATAGGAATAGTTAAGTATAACTTGGTCTAGTATAGAGTTAGGTAAAGTGTGTTTCTTTACTATGTACATTTGTAACTTACAATCCAACGGTCACGATATGTAGTGATCTGACGGTTCATTCTCTCTCCTCGGTGTAACAACACTTGATCGTGTCTAACACCCGATTGGTCCATGAATTCTATTTAAAGCGCATGGAGGGTCATTTGTAGGTTAACCGTTCACGAGAGAAGCTTATGTAAATTTTCATTCTTTTATTAATAAATTGCCTGAAGTGGCCGCGTTGGCTCAGTTTTAAACACGTCAAAATACTGGTGTATTGATCTGTGATCTGTTTGTGAGCGGTGTCCTTTGGTGTTCTGTCTGAGGAACTTACCCTGTAAATTCCTACATGGTATCAGAGCTATTTAAAGTGGCCGCGTTGGCTCATGCCGTGGACTATTTCCCTCTTTGAGGGTTTTAACCACGTCAAAATACTGGTGTATTGATCTGTGATCTGTTTATGAGTGGTGTCCTTTGGTGTTCTGTCTGAGGAACTTACCCTGTAAATTCCTACATCAGAGGCCTCCTTAAGTTTTCATTATAATATATATGGATTGTGGAAAGAACTAGAATTTCTTGTACTCAAATTTTCCACACCTCCGTCGAAAACTAGTAAGAGTTTAATACAAAATATAATTACATATATAGAGAAATTGCAATTGAGTACCAAAAACAGATCAAGTACAAAATTGCAAAGATTACAATTCTTAAACTTGGACTTTTAGATTCTTGTAACATATCTAAATTGATTTCTAGGTCCTTGAGCTATATTGCCTATCACTACTACTGGTCTAGTCAAACTGCCTTTGCAAAGTTCAATTATTTATCTATTTAGGAAAATTGCATTCAATTATTACAATTCTGAAAAATTTTGGTAGTTTCACATAATGAATCCTTTAAACTTATTTGCCAATTTCTTGAACCTTTGCTGCTATTGATTGATTTTTGCAACTACCTACTTCCAAATTTCCTCGTCTTTTGTAGCATTCCTTTTCTAACGCTTTAACTTATGCAAGGTTTCCTTGTAAGATTGTTGAGTTTCACATCTTATCATCTTGGATGTCCAAATCTTCTCCAGGGATCGGATTGCATCTTGGGGTTAAAGATATGTTGTCGTAACATGGGGTTACAAGAAATGTTGCTTCAACAACAATGACGTGTGCATCTATCAACATTACAATGTCATCTTCCAAAAATGATGGATTGCAGTTGAACTGCTTATGCAACATTCGATTGTAGCTATGTTGGTCCTATAACATTGGGTTGTGGGTAAGCTGACCAAGGTTACTTGGAAGGAGTCGGAAGCAACAATTTCAAAAGCTCCCGATTCGGTATCAAATCAGGAACAAATTTTTATATCATATATATTTTGATGCATACATGTCAACAAAGCATGTAGAATGATGAATTACATATAAAAAGAATAAAAACATGGATTGAACCATATAACATCAATCATCTAGAAGTTATAATCTTCATCAACCACATCCACAAGTTAGTAACATACAACATATCGAGTCTCCTAATTCATCAATCTTAAAGTTTCAAGCTTTCAGAATTCAATATATAACATATATCATCATAGATCACTACAGTTGTAACTTGTACTTGTAACCATTACCATTACCAAGTAACCAAACGATAACAAAGAGTATCTAACATGAAATAATATGTTTCAACTTTCAACTTTCACGAAGCATCATATAATATATTCATAATTCATTACCAATGAGTTATAATTGCCAACTTTAAACTTCAAAGTTTCAAACTTAAATTGTCATATATTGTTTACACTAAATATCATAATAAATATGAAAAAGTCAACAGCTATAAAAACAACTAGAAACTAGAAAAGAAAAGGAAATCCATTATCTACTGCTAATGCTTAGGCCTCTTGCCACGAGAAAAGTCTAATTTCTGAGCAGGTCGTGGTGGTCTATTGGGAGTCTCCTCCCGCATAGTGGCACGACCAGAACCAAAAGGCACATGACCTCCACGTGAGGACGTGAGGTGGCGGCAGCAAAGGCAAGGATTGTGGAACTAGAGCACTACTACTGGATGATGGCGGTGGCATGGTTGTTGTTGCTTCATCATCATCTTTCAAAATTTTTGTTTCAAATTCTTCTAAATGTAGAGCGCCATCCTCCAAAGTATCTTCCCTTGGGTTGTTGTCCCAAGTTGCAAATATGTATCATCACGAACACTATCATAATAATGACTCAACAACCTCAATTTGTAGTGCACATAAACCAAGCTTTCTATCTAGTTTTCATTGAGTTTGTTTCTTCTCACATTGTGTACGAAGTTATAGGTGCTCCAACACCTCTTTGCAGAATAAGTATTTACAACCTATGAAAGCATTTTTTTTCCAATTTTGGCAAAAGTCCTTGACCGCCATACGCATCCCACCATGTGATAGCATCAAATTTGTCCATATCTTCCATTGCATGTGAAGTATCTGCCTAATTTAAGACACAATCTAGCACACTCCTCCCTGTTAGGGACTGGCTTGTCTAATACCCATATAACCATTTTGTACCTCTGGATTCGTATGGGGTTTGGCCCTAATCACACCCCCAGGTGCAAGTTTGCCCAACCAAGATGGAGAGTAGTATTTTGGCGTAAGGATATACGCCAAGGCATGTAGTGGAACATTAAGTTTATCCCATTGTGCACACACAAATTTATGAATAATATCCAAGTTGAGATCTTTTCCCTAAACAATATCTTTCATTTGCCCCAACATGTTATCCATCTATTCATACACCTCCCCAATCACCGGTGCATCTGTATCTGCAAAACGAATCATGTTCTAAATGGGCTTGGTGAATTGCAAAACTTCCCTCACACGTGCCCAAAACAGACCATCAAGAGTGATGTCCTCCACCTCTTCAAAAACTTGCTTGTCAATTGCGGTTGGAGCCCTGTCCTTTAATACTTGCCAGTGTTGACTTGATACCATGCTAGCCAATGACTCTCTTACCTTCAAAAGGTGCCTAAACATAAGGTAATAGCTAGCAAATCTAGTCTTCACAATCTTCAACAACTTCAAACTTGAGTGACTGCAGAAAAGCCCATGGATATTGCTATGATTGGTAATAAATTTTATCATTTTCTTGCCTCTCTTGTACAAATCACCAATCGATTTGTATTGAGGGTGTTTGTTCATAATACTATCATGCATCAAAAGGTTCATTTGTGAACCAAACACCCAAACCAAAATATGTTGGGGTATCTGTCCTCAATAATTGCTCTTGTTGCCTTACAATTAGAAGTGTTATTAGTGATGAATTGGATGACATTGTATGGCCCAATTCTTTGAATTCTTTGAAGTAATGGTTTTGCTATGTTGATGGCAGTAATCGTGGGACTTGATCATGAAAAACAAAAATAACACATGCTTTGGGTAAAATGCCAAGTTCTTGGAATGACCATTTAGTATCCATTGTATCTAATGGTTGGACAAATGTAAAAGACAAACCATTGATAAGTGTTCTTGTTGTGTCTACTAGTGGGACTCATATGCTGAAAGGAAGATTGCACCACTAGCAGACACAGCAAGAACACTTATCAATGGCTTGTCTTTTACAATTGTCCAACCATCAGATACAATGGATACCAAATGGTCATTCCAAGAACTTGGCATTTTACCCAAGGCATGTGTTATTTTTGTTTTTCCATGATCAAGTCCCACAGTTCTAACCTTGTCATACCCTAAGGCTCTTGTATCCTTTAAAGGAAACATTAATGGCGAAAACCATTTCATGCCAATAAGGTGAGCAAAGAACATTTAATAGTACCCCGCATGCGTAGAGAAACTGGTAAAATTTTTAATCCACATCATTCCTATACGCTTCGTCAAGGAAATCTGATATCGTTCTACCCCTTAAAGGGATGTTTGTTCCTGTGCCTCCATATCCACTACCATGGGAGGATGTTGATGGAGTTCTTAGTTTATGTGAATGTGGGCTAGTGGTGTCATGTTCAAAGTCACCCTTTGATCTTTTAGATTTGTATTGGGCTTCCACCTCTTCCCTTATGTATTTGGCTCTTCGATGTTGTGACACCCCTCCACAAATTTTGATTCCTATTTGTTTATTTCCATCCCATGGCATGTTCCCACAGAGATGCTTTCTGGCATGGGTGTATGAACCTATATAAGTCTTTTTGCAATGGAGGCATATAAATTTAGTGGTTCCACCCCCTTTCCCTCCTTCAGGACTAGAAACATATTTCCACAATGGCGTTTGGTCTGCTTTGGTGTTTGTGCCCTCATCATCTCCACTCTCGTCCTCCTCCTCACCAAGGTACTCCTCCTTCCCAGGGTTTTCAAACCCACCACTACCCACTTCTTTATCCTCTTCATCAACCCTCCTCCTCCTACTCTCCAACAACATAATAACAAAAAAGAAACCAACATCAAGAGAATGCCAAGCCATATAGCCATGATGTTTGAAGTTTTGATTCTTTGAACTTTGATGGAGTTATAGTTTATTGCCTGCAATAAAATGGAGGAATGGGAATGGGAAACTTGAAAAAGAGGAGAACGTTTTCATTTAACAATGAACATATAAAAAAACACAAATGCTAGATTAGAGTATAGATCAAGCGTCTTTGGCCTTCAATCCCAAGCTCCAATGTCCATTGCAAGCTCCTCAAACTCCCAAGCAACCCTCTCAATCTTCCTCAACTCAAGCTCCAATTCCAAAAGCCCTCGCCTTGCTCTCTCATATACAAATGGTGAATTATGGGAGAGGAGGGCTTTTTAAATGCCCCTCCCCTCCCTCCAAAATCCCCCATGAGGTCGCGCCCTTTTCAACCACAGAGAGCATTTTTTTAGGCAGGGGCGGTCAGGAGTGATCGCTCAGCGACTGCTCCTGCCTAAAAAAACTCGCTCTGTGAGCGAACGGGAGCGGTTAGGAAACGAACGCTCCTTGACCACTCCCTTGTTCGCTCCCTAAAAACCAGAGAAAGAATATTTTTTAAAGCAGCACACTCTGAGAGTGGGTTCGAGGAGGGGGGCACACCCCGCAACCTTGATGCTGACTTTGCAATGTAAACTTTGACAATGTTGTTTTACAAGTCCATTGCTTCAACAATGTTGTATTTTGAATCTATGAAGATATTGGATTGGACTATTTCCATTATTTGAATATGTAGATTTTGCAATGTTTGACTACATTAATTATTAATTCCTCAACCCAATATGTCTTACATGATATCTTTATCTACCATGCTCATCGATAGAAATAGAGAGATGGGGATCTCTCCATGTTTAAGAATCCAAATATGCATCTATCAATTTTCATAAAAGAATGAACTATATTATCATATTCATAAGTATCCATCCATATAATGGCACAGTAGCAAAAGCTATATGCCATGTAACATGTGTGATAATGATATGATTGCTTCCAAAGAAAATATTGTGAAATCAAAATCAAGAACATCAAAGATAAGCATACTCTGGACTCCATAAATTTATATTCGATATAGATTTGTTCATACAAAATATGATATCTTTCTCTACCATGCTCATCAATAGAAATAGAGAGATGGGGATCTCTCCATGTTTATGAATCCAAATATGCATCTATCAATTTTCATAAAAGAATGAACTAAATTATCATATCCATATTTATCCATCCATATAATGTTAGAGTAGCAAAAGCTATATGCCATGTAACATGTGTGATAATAATATGATTGCTTCCAAAGAAAAATTTGTGAAATCAAAATCAAGAACATCAAAGATAAGCATATACTGGACTCCATAAATTTATATTGGATATTGATTTGTTCAGACAAAATACGACACTTTTGCACATAACCAAGTTTCTTACTTGAAGGTTTATGCGCATCCCACCATATGAAAACAAAGACCATATAAGTCTTCTTTGTTTCTAACCAACAATCTATTTTCTATTCTAAAAGTAAAGAGCTCATTGGGAGTATTGCTTATCTATTAAATCTTCCAATTTAAAAAAAATATAGAATGCCAAGCACTTCAAAAGACATACCTGATGCAAAAGGGCATCCCATTCCTGCAAGCTTTTACCAAGTTTACGGTGTTGATATGCAATGTTGGTGCAAAGAATTCTCAATAAATTGAGAATAAGCTATCCAATAAGCAATGGAGATAGAGAAATGTTAGAATGCATCTAGAGAAAGTAACAAAAAGACTTGCATTTGTTAGTTTAAGAGAAAATGATGATTAAGCTCACCCGTCCAAGCTGTATTACTGAATCATTTCTTTGAAAGTCTCGGTTATTTGCTAAATATGGCATTTTCATAGCTCTACAGATAACATCAGAAAGAAGATCCCGACCAAAGAACTTTCCATCTTGCACGATTAATAGCTGATTTGAGCAAGGACACAATATTTCAAAAGCAGTTTCAATGCAACTCACTTATAGCCTAAGGAAATATGCAAAATAGTATATGTTCATCTAGTGAAATGACAATGTAATATAGTTCCCCACTAGACTCTGATCCTAGACACAAACTGTCATAAAAAGATGCATAAATGCAGATTGCATAGAAATAATAATATAAGAAACGCAAACACAAGTGTATCAGTATGAATCTTCAGAAAACATATTTTATGGTTTTAGAGAGCCACAATTATTTAAAGATCCTAAAAATAACACTAATGCCATGTAATTCTGTTTAAAGTTTCCACTAATGATTACACGTAATGGGAATTGAGGGATCTCCTTGAGAAAAGCAAGCAAAAATATCTGTAACAATATCCCAAAAAATAAGCCAAGTGGTGAATTTCATTCCTCACTCAGAATTTAGACTTTATATCATCGTTTGATGATCAAAATTCCTCACTACGCTTGGGGGAGAAATATTCATTGGCATTCACACTCAGTTCCTTTTTTTACTCGAAACCTATGTTATCATAACCAGCTGAACCAGTCAGTTCAGCCTGGTTTAGGGGTTTTTCAGTCAGAACCAGATGCTCAAAATAGTTTTGATCACCTCTGTTCAAAGCCACCAATTTGGAACCTGAACCAGACAGTTCCCTGGCCAGTTTGACCATCTCTGATGGGTTCCATACCAGCACACCCTTGCCTATGTATAAAACAAGAAAAAAGATAACTGGCAAGCCATAACTAGAAATATTGAAGTCTTAGGTAAAAGTCAGCATTCTTTCTCTTTCCTTTTTATCCTTTCACTTAAATTTTTGACATTAACATTAATAGTTCCAGGTATAGTCACCTGGTTTATGTTCGTGTTCAATTTCAACAACAATAAAATCGTAAAAAAATTGTCTAAAAAAAATCCTTTGATAAAATTTGACATTATGTCCAAATATAAATAATTAATTTACATACATACATGCACACAGGCATATAATTTTTAAATAAAATAATTATATAAATATAACTTTATAAGTGATAAAATGTTATTATATTTATATAATTATATAAACATAAATGTAAATTTTAATCATCGAATTTTAAATTAATTTATAATCTCTAAGAATTACACCCTAGGTCATAAAAAATAGATGATATAAATCTCCCTGTTCCTATGCCATCCTTGAGCTCAAGAGAGGATGTTCTATTGTTGTTTATGCTTTCTACGGCTCGCAATTAATTGGGACGCTCCTCCATTTTAATGGGTTTATTTGTTGATTTGGGGTAGCATCAGATGTGCTTGAGGCCTCAAATTTTGCAAGGAGGCTTGGGCACATGTATTCTAAAGAACGAGGCTTGGGCACATGTATTCTAAGGAACCCAGAAAGTGTTTTGGCAAATTCCACCCAGAGACGATTATATTAAAATAATTAATATTTTTAATGGAGTTCCTAAGTCTAAACTTTGGAAAATTAAAATATTGATCGGTATTAATCTAATTGTGGGTGTAACTTCTGGAAGAAGATGGAGATCAAGCCAAAACGATCTGAGCCTTTGATTAGGAGTTAATCTAGGTTGTTGGTTGTCCAACAAAAAGATATAAGAAGGGGCTTGAGGGTCATTTGGAAAACACATTGAGAGAGATCAAGAGATCGAATTTCTGAAGTGAGAAGTTCTCAGGAGGAAATTCGATTGAGGAGATTTCTTACAGTTGAGGAGTAGGGATAGTTGGAATTTGAGTATCTTCTCTGGGACCCCGAATACTCAACAGAGAGGCAAATAAGCACCAGTGGAGGCAGCGCAGACCCATGAAGGACTAACATTGGGCCAGGAGGGCCCACGCAATGCTTAACGCAGAGCCAGAAAGGTCAGCACAAAGGGAGAGCTGTCTTCCAGCAGAGGTCTGAAACTTGCTAGGGAGGTGCCAAATCAGCTGGGAGGGTTGACGTCAGAGCTCCAGGAAGCAAGAAGACCCAGCGCAGAGCTGATGCAAAGCCTCAAAGAGCTCCACGCAAGCCCACGCAGTTACTATGAAGGGGCAATGCAATTGTAGTCAGGGATAGTCAGTTCAGTTGTCAGATCAACCGGGATTTGCTGGGTGAAGTGAGGTAATCTCACTAAGTTTTCTGCTAGTGTCTTTTTCTCTGTAACTGGATTGTCAGAAGGGCATCCAGAGTTGTATTCAGAACTACTACTTAATAATAATAAACCCTTAAAGTTACTACACCGGCTTTCCCGCATTAGGTTTTTCTGGGGACATTTGTCCAAAAATAACGATCGTCGATGTCTATTGTGTTGTACTTTCTTTCTTGCTCAATATCTTGTTTCCGCTTATAATTTAATTAAGTGAAGGTTGTAGTAGCATTTACTTTGATATTTGCCATAGCACACAGTAAATAACTTGTATGGATTAACAAGTAGGAGAAGTAACATCAATTTGCTGCAGTAGGGGTTTCGGTTGTGGAATTTTCACATGGTATCAAAGTTGCAGTGGAACAAGAAGAGATGAGCAAAAGAGGGAGTTCGAAAAGCTGCAAGAGGCAGTGGTTCGAAACCCCTAAGGGTTTGCGCAGTTCTTAGTCGGAGGAGCTGAAATTTCGAGGCAGTCTCTCTTCGAGTGAGTCAACGGAGAGAAGGGCTTCCAAATTGAATTTTAGTCGAGGTAGAGGGAGCAATGTTGAAGGCTCACCATGAGGAGACCTGGTGGGACGCAGATTTTTCTACAGGCAATCTGCTAGGCAGAAAATTGTAAGAAGAGAGAGGAGAAGCACAGTTGAGGGAATTTCTTCCTCAGAGAATTCTTAGCCAAGGAATTCAAATTCTCTAGAGTTGAGCAGCAGCAAGGGGCAATAGTTTTACTAGCTCCAGCAGGAAGCATGTAGGCTAGCCCAACAGCAACACAAAGGAGAGAGGAGGTTATTCAACATTTGCGTTTGGTAGAGATGGTAGTCACATCTCTAGGAGGGAAGTGGGCTGATTTGGAGTTGTAATTCGAAAGAGATGAAAATGAGCAGGATCATTGAGGAGTCCACCTCTTGGATCAATACCTCGCTAAGGGAGCCCAGTTTTGCAGTAGCAGGATGGACTAGTGTCAAATGGTGACGAGGAGTGTCAAGGAGACAGTTGCAGTGGCTAGGAGCACCAAAGACTGAACAACACAGAGTAGAGTTGGCAGCAGCACAGATGGCACAGAGCAGAGGTCAACAGCAGTTCAGTATATTTAGAAGGTCAGTGCAAAGACTAGCAGCAGTCAGGCTTCAACATTCACGTGGTATCATACTAAACACAGTTAGTTCATTAATTTTGGATTTTTTTCAGTTGCTTCTCTCAACAACTGAGTTGCAGTACGGATGCAGTGTTAGCAGTGGCAATGCTAACAGTATAGCAGATGCAGCATCTGAGAGGGAGTTGTAGTACAGATTTAGCATTGGTAGTGGTAGTGTCAAAGGCAACAGTACAGTTACAGCAGCAGCGTAGTAGTTGGTGGACAACATGTCAGACATCAGCGATGCAAATGACGATGTTTCAGAGTCAGAGCAGTGTGCAGCAAAGTATATTGCTAGAGCACATTCCTCGCTAAGAGGGAGTGTTGATTTGGGGTAGCATCGGATGTGATATAGGCCTCAAATTTTGCAGAGAGGCTTAGGCACATGTATTCCAAAGAACCCAGAAAACGTTTTGGAAAATTCCACCCTAAGACGATTATATTAAAATAAATAATATTTTTAATGGAGTTCCTATGTCTAAACTTTGGAAAATTAGAATATTAATGGGTATTAATCTAATTGTGGGTGTGACTTCTAGAAAAAGATGGAGATCAAGACAAAACAATTTGAGCCTTTGATTAGGAGTTAATCTAGGTCGTTGGTTGTCCAACAGAATGATATAAGAAGGGTCTTGAGGGTCATTTGGAAAACACGCTGAGAGATCAAGAGATCGAATTAGTGAAGTGAGAAGTTCTCAGGAGGAAATTCAATTGAGGAGATTTCTTGTAGCTGAGGGGCAGTGATAGCTGGGGTTGGAGTATCTTCTCCGAGACCCCGAATACTCAACAAAGAGGCAGATAAGCACCAGTGGAGGTAGCACAGACCCAGGAAGGACTGATGTTGGGCCAAGAGGACCCATGCAATGCTTAACGCAAAGCAGAAGGGCCAGCGCAGAGGGAGAGTTGTCTTACAACAGAAGTCTGAAACTTGCCAGAGAGTTGTCGGATCAGCCAGGACTATTGACATCAAAGCTCCAGGAGGCAAAGAAACCCAACGCAAAGCCTCAAAGAGCTCCACGTAGACCCACGCAGTCACTGCTAAGGGGCAGCACAGTTGTAGCCGGGGATAGTCATTTCAGTTGACGGATCAACTGGGATTTGCCGGGTGAAGTGAGGTAATCTCACTAAGTTTTATGCCAGTGTCTTTTTCTCTGTAACTGGATTGCCAGAAGGGCATCCAGAGTTGTATTCAGAACTACTACTTAATAATAATAAACCCTCAGAGCTACTGCATCGGTTTTCCTACACTGGGTTTTTCAGGGACATTTGTCCAAAAATAACAGTGTCTATTGTGTTGTATTTTCTTTGTTGCTCAATTTCCGCTTATAATTTATTTAAGTGAAGGTTGTAGTAGTATTTACTTCGATATTTGTCATAGCACACAGTAAATAACTTGTAGGGATTAACAAGTAGGAGAAGTAACATCAATTTGCTGCAGTAGGGGTTTTGGTTGTGGAATTTTCACATAATTCAGGACGTATCTCTTTTTATTTTCCAAACTAATGTGCACAAGAAGGCTTCCCTCTTTCATAGGTCAATCGTTGCTATGGCCCACTTAGTGAGAACCCATCCCCATACTTACTACCCAGGCAAGCTTTTGGTTTTCATTTGAGAGCCTTAGAAAAGTGGAATAAACAGTCACATCACCACATGGAGTTCTCGATTCACAAATTACTGCACGATCCAGCCAAAATTGAAGCTCATGAAATTTAGACTAGAGAGAGTGTACTCTCCAACCAATTTTGTTTAATAAGTATTACATACCTTGTGCTTGACCCACAATATTTTGAATCAAATGAAATAACATAACTTATTGTGAAATATACACTATTTTAACAAATTTCTGTTAAAATGAATGAATTCACATGTAAATTTGAACATGATAATAACCAGAAATGATATGCCTACTACTTAGTTGAATTTGAAGGGCGGATTTAAATGATTCTGTTCATCGTTCCTTCAAATTCGTCGAAGAATTTCAAACATGATAAGATAAAGTAGCCGAGCGCGGTGAATCAGGTTCCAGGGTATTCGACAGCGGTTCCAACCTCATCAAACTTCATATGAAGAAAGTAGAAGTTCATATCCCATTCAGAATTCAGCAGTATTAACACTTTTCATGATTTCAGCATTACAGAACTTGCAGGACTACAGCATTTCAAGACTGGATTCTATCATGTATGAGGGTATGGGATTGGCATTTAATCAAAAGCACTAAACCCGCTTTGTACACCAATGTTGGTGGTGTTGACTGTTGAACTCATCTTTCATGATGTTAGTAAAAATGTACCCTTCACTCAAACCAAAACAACCAATTAAGCATGTTAGGCTTTTGACCTCATTAACAATTGGATTATCCAATTTCATCAAAATTGGAGGATACTGACTAGAGCAACAACAAGGTGGATGGACTTGAATCTACATGTAGCACCCAGCACTAGAACTGATATCCTTGGATGATTAATCTTAATTATCAGTGTTCTATGCTGTAATAATCACTCAAAACAACTTCATTCAATTTCAATCGCCCCAGTAACAGATAAGCTATTATAGATAGAACGGTAAACAGTAAATGCACAATAGAAGATAGCCAAGCACAATGAGACACAGAGATGTTGGTCAAAGACCAGGGAAAAACCCCACAAGGGGGAAAACCCAGAATCAATTATTTTTCTTCTGTTAGTCAATCAATGTTCAATGTGAATTACATAGTGTGAATTTATAAACTAGTATGGATATGAATGCAAATGTAATTTCAAAAGTAACTAGTAATATATATACAAGAATTTGTATAAATTGCAATAACATGGTCATGTTAGATAAATAGAATATAAAGCTAGCTAGCCAATCCTTCCAAAGGACCAAATCCATCCATTTGCAATCGCAGTTTTACATACCACTGGCAAACTTGGCATTCACTACACCCACGATAAGTATTAAAGAAATTCCATTGAAACAGAACAATCTTACACATCCCGTCTATTTGCTAGTGGGAAGAGACATTTTGGAAACTATTCCAAGACCTTCTGTCCACTAGCTAATGGCACCCATTTCAGTGAGTGAGAAACAATTCAATCAATAAAATGCCAATTCGGAAAATGTAAGCATATTTATGAGGGCATCCATACAACATATCCAAATAGACAGAGTAGTCAAGGGTCAAGACAATGTCAGTGGATAATCCTTTGTAGAGAGAAATAATAATATAATTTAGGGTCATAGCCTAGCTAGACACCAAATTGATGTATCAGACTCGCTAGTTTGTGGGTCAAGGGCTGCTGCACAGATGGTTGAACAATGCACTTTAACAAATTCGGGCGAACTTTAATAAATTTCTGCAGTTTCTTATAAAATGTGGTGAACTTAAAACTTAATGGAGGAAATAAGGCAGACA
The DNA here is from genome assembly GCA_000404065.3 of Pinus taeda. Taxonomy (NCBI): domain Eukaryota; kingdom Viridiplantae; phylum Streptophyta; class Pinopsida; order Pinales; family Pinaceae; genus Pinus; species Pinus taeda. The sequence goes on along the minus strand of APFE030174874.1, from coordinate 13,126 downwards.
CAGTGACAACGCAAGCTGATTTAGAGCAGAACCCATTAAATTGGTTGGTTTGAGTCATTTGACTAGTTTGATACAGAGCTGGTTCAAGGATCAGCCCACCATCATTTAGGATCAAATCAATCGAATCAACCGATTTTGGTTTGGAAATTCAATGTCTATATATATTGTTTTAGATATATTGCACTCAATTGTATTTTGTTATAAACTTATGTTCACACTTAAATGTTCTACATGACAAGAAATTACATATTTTTGTGTCTAATAGTTTTCATTTACATTTATGTGAGTGAATAGATATTTCTTCTATCAAAATTTGAATATCTTCTGTATGTTTTGGTCAGCCAGTTTTGTTTCTGATTTTTACCTGTTAGAGTTTTTGGGGTCAACCAATTCAGTTTCTGATTCTCATAAAATTGAGAGAAATATGCAATTTATGAACAAAATGAGTAAATGATTTCTTTTCTTCAACAGAAATAGTTGAAATACCACAACCAATCATCAAATGTAATCTAGGATTCTACACTTGTTATAATCTTCTTTATTTAATATTTTTCCTTCAATAAACATAGTAAATTATGCCTTTAGAAACGGCTCACAATTCCCTCTTCAATTCCAGAAGCCCGTGTCTTGAAAAACATTAATGCATATGATAATATCATTTACATCAAACTAATGGTGACTGCCCTAAATGCCAAAGAAGATGATTTATGACATCCTATTAAATGTACATGAAAGAATCTTGATATGAATATCATCCGACACTAGCAATAAATTAAAGTGAGCAATAATTTTCTTGGATATATGCCACATAAGGGGCTGATAGAGTACAAATCTCCAAAAACAAGCAAGATTGTTTGACAGAAGAGGGACTACAACAAAAGCAATAATGCAAGTTCAAAAATCAACCACAAATTGTCCAAAAGCCTATTATGTTTACAGATATTCTATAATAGCGAACACACAAGATAAGATCATTTCAATGTTCCACCAAGTTAATGAGGGAACATGTTCAAGGGGCATGTGGAGGCAACACTCAAATCTTAAGAAAGGTCATGTGAAATATCAAGGTCCTCGACATAGGGAATTCCTTCCAAAATTGTTACAAATAAAAGAAATAAATGAATAATATATATGAGAAACAATGACAAGTCACAAGCATGAACAATGAAAGCATGAAATAATTATTAATGTTCCCTTTAGCGTTTTGATTTTTTTCTGCTTTTTATAAAAATAATTTTCCATAGCCTATTGGGAAAAAATCATGAGGTAAGCAAAGTGGTCCCCTTTTACCAAGGGAGGGTAACTAGGACTCACCCACAAAAGAAAAATTTGCCCATTTCTTGGGAAATGCCCCCCATGCATTTCCAGGAGTTTCCCAAACAGGCGGACATGGATAAACATTGCCTCCCCCACCCCTCCTACCCCCAACGCATAGAGTTTCCTTGCATAACAAATGTGGGAAGCATTGGAGACATAGATTCCCATGTAACATTGGGCAATTTTATTGATGTCCGGCAAAGGACCACTATTAACACCCAAATTCGATTTCTTCAAAATCCAATTTGAGTATGTAACGAACAAAGTTCGTAAGGGAGGGTAACTAGGACTCACCCACAAAAGAAAAAAGTTGCCCATTTCTTGGGAAATGGGCCCCCGTGCATTTCCACGAGTTTCCCAAAAAGGCGGACATGGATAAACATTCTCCCCCCGGCCCCCCTCCCCCCCCAAGTGCATAGAATTTCCTTGCATAACAAATGTGGGAAGCATTGGGGACATAGATTCCCATGTAACATTGGGCAATTTTATTGATGTCCGACAAATGACCACTATTAGCACCCAGATTCGATTTCTTCAAAATCCAATTTGAGTATGTAACGGACAAAGTTCGTACTTCACATAGGAATGCTCTGATACCAAAATGGAATGAAGAAAGTTCGTTCTTCCGGTTAAATACTCCAGAAGACTTAGAATATGTAGATCTACATTGAGATACAAGAATATATATTAAATGTATGAATGAGAATGATATTACAATTGAAATTGAGGGCCTGCTTATATGCCCTATGCAAGTGTCCCTTTCTGAACGGTCATGTCTCTTTAGACATGCCTCTTTGTTTAACTAAGTATTATTTAATTACATATTATTATGATTATTATTTATTATCTATCTTTATTACTTTTACATAAATTATATTCATAACATTGCCTTCCCCTTCAAAAAGCTTTCTCTTCAAATCTTGTTGAAAAGGCTCGATCTTTATTTCTGTTTCGAATGTCTTCTCATCTCAGGATTGTCATCTTCGTTGATACAAGTTGATATGATCCTCTATGAGTGATAAGCAAAATTGTCGAGCTGAAAATAGATCTGACCAACCTAGATTAATCTTATGTGGAATATTTTGATCACTGGAAATTTGTAACGAACTGTCATCATAGGGCTAGATTGAGCTTACTTCAATATTCTTCAGAACATCAGTTTGTTGTTTCTGTTATGAATGGTACAGATACATAGCTTGATTGAGTTGTCTACTCTCCTGATTCAGATTTCGATAGGGAATTTTTTTGGTTTGACTTTTCCTTATTAGGTGTGTGGCAATTTTTTTGTTTTTCTTCTAGAGAGGATGTTGTTAAGTTGGTTACAGAACCTTCACTTGGAATGTTCATCATCTGAAACGCAACATCTAAGTGTGTATTTTCTTCAACTTGCTCGTCTTCTTCTTGAGTTGTGACATTCACTAGATCGGTATATGTTCCCTTATCTTCAACCTGGATTATTACAACTGGAGACTTCGATACTTCTTAAGCAAGTTGTTCTAACTCGTCTTTTAATGATTTTTTGTCCTTCTTAAGCTTCTTGATTTGTGTTAATAAATTTTCACTAGGGTCTTTAAGCCAAGAAACTTCTTCATTTTTGTCAGTGGTGATGTTGTTAATTTCTCTTTGCATATTTTGTGGTACTTTTTTACCTTCTTGAAAAATTATTTTTGAAATATCTTGTATGTCTTTTGGTGTTACTGAATTTGGCTTCAATGTAACATCTTGGAGTGTTATATAGGAAAATGTTAAAAGCTTATTTTCCGTATCTAAGATGAAGGATCCTAGAGTTTCCATCCGGGGTGAACCCAAAATAATGTCACCCTAATTGCTCCATTGGGTTTGAACTGAGAATTGCAATATAAATTTATAATCCCCAATGTTTAACTGTAAATTGGTTGTCATATTTTTTGTTGCCAAAACAGTCTAATTTTTCGATTATATTTGACTCTGGAATCACTAATTGGTTTGTGATTTTAGGGGTTATATAATTTTTATCTTTCGCAGCTGAGATAGCAATAGTGACATCTTTTTCCCGTAATAGACCCTATAATTCTAAATAGCACTAAAGCATAATTACATTAAGTTTTTGGGAATCTTTCGGCCTTCGTTTCTATATTAGGCTCTATATTGCTTCTTTGGGATGGACTTGGGGTTTTTAAAAAGCAAACCTTCTAATTTTTATAATAAACCCTTGAAACTTAATTAATTTTTTGTTTTTTTTCTAACATATCTTCTTCTTCTTCTTTTAAATATATATTCTCCTTTGTACTCCCTTTTTTTTAATATATATTCCCTACCTTAAATCTTGTTTTTATAATATTTTTTTGAACATACATAACCTTTTTTTTTCAACCTGGTTTTTAAACTAGTTTAATATTTTATTAAAATTTTAATACATCCCTTTTATCCACTTAGGGATATTATTTAATTTTTCCCTTTTCCCTTTCATAACTACAGTCTTTTTTTCCATTAAAGTGGTGCGACCTTATAGATCGATAAGGCACAACACTTTAATTTTTTACTTCTATTGTGCAGATAGTTGGAAATACATTAGACTTTAGTTAATCCAACAATAATTTCCTTATACAATGCCAGATCAAATTCTTGTTGTACGAAAATATTAATGTTGACTTTGATGTGTTAGCAGCTCTATATAGCGTCATAGAGATGGAGGCCACAACTTGTTTTGTGGCTCGCTGCAACAGACGGATGTCGTGTATGGTAGATTTTGGTAGCAGTCGCAGAAGTCTGTGCTGACAAAGTTCGTGGGAAGCCACGGACATATGTGGCACTGTTGCACTGATTACAGTCAGATAGAGCAGTCAATGGAAGATCAGCAGGGGTTTTGCGGAAGGCAAATGCGGCAAAGTATTTGGAGATGGAGCAATGGTTGTTTGATGGTGGTGGCAGCGACACTATGCAAAGGCGGAAGTACAGGGTCTTTTGGCATCAATTTCTTCTTGTTCGCCCGTTTTGCGACTTGATTATGTGACATGAGACGTGAGGTGTGTGTAATTGATGCCTTGCAACGGCTACAGATGGGCGATAGTGGCTGACAAGTTATTATGATTATTATTTATTATCTATATTTATTACTTTAACATAAATTATGTTCATAACAGAGTACCTAGCTTATTTTTTGTTTGTGGGTTTGTTACAAGATTGATTGGTTGGTCGATCCATCGACACAACATTGATAATTCATGTGCATTTTACAAGTGATTGAATCACTAGAAGTTGTTGATTATCACCTTCCCCCATTCCTTATTATTTTCATCAAAGAGTAATATTAAGAGATAGCATATTGTACCTATGATAGCTCAAACATGAACTTTCGCACGGGTTCAGTGTGAATGTGTGAGTAGTATTTGAAATATTTTCAAAAGTATTTCGAAAAGTGATTCTATTTTTTGAAAAGTAGATCGGTTTTGTAGTTCACCTCAATAAAAGAAAGTTAAGTCTTATATTTCACAATTGAGTCTAAAAGGGTATCCCATGCATAAATTAGACTAAAGAGTAATCTTAAAATAAGATACCCAACTAACTATATAGATGGGTCAAGCCAACCCGGATGCGGGTGTTAGCAACACGTACCCATGACAAGACAGCCTAGGACGGCAGCTAGCCAGCGAACCAGCAGGTCAAGGCGGCTTAGAGCAGATGAGGAGAGGGCATTCAAGGCCCTGAGTAATGGTGGACAGAGACGGGGAGTTATGGCGCTGCGCAGGGGTGTTAATGCGCAGAGAGAATATTGGTCTGGGTTGGAGGACCGCGCACGCAGCATAAAAGAAATGAACATGGATGTCGTCGGCACTAAGGCGCGCTTCAGAGGGAGTACTAGGGAAGAGCGCAGAGCTCGGAAGCCTCCCCGGGTCAGATCTCTGAATGCTGGTTTCGGTTATGGTCTAGTGAGAGGATCCCGTAGGTCAGCCTCTGCTCCTTTTAGATTTCCTTTGTGGCTCTTTACAGTTATCTCCACTTCCTTTCAGTTCAATTTATGGTTAGGAACCTGGCATAGAAGTTTGGTGCTGCCTGTCTCCAATTGGCCTCCCCGCACCTATAATCCGTGTTTGCTCAGCCGGCACTCTCAATTGACAATGTCGCGCCTACGAGGCACCCCCAGACGCGGCAGTCACACTGTCTCCAGGGGTGGTTCTTGTAGCAGAGGCGGCTCTATCCCGCACAATGTCAATCCGTTAACCTCTGTTCCGCCCCCCTCACCGCCCTCTGACAATTCTGGCCCGTCCATAGCCCCTGTTTTGCACACCTCTCCGCCCTCGAACAGTTCTGGCATATCCCTGAACAGTGCCTTCCACTCCGCGCGTTTTCAGTTCAGGAGTCCGCTTAACAAGCCGCTCATTTCAGCTTTAGTGACTGTGATTTTTGAGGAAGAAGAAGAGCAGATCAACTCCGACAATCCATCCACAGATCCGTCGAACGCCCAGGTGCCTAGCAATAGTGCAGGTAGCCCATCGGGGGCGGTTCTCAATGACCCGGAAAGGAAGAACACGGAGAGCCAGCCCCTATCTGCTCAGGAGCCCGTTACTGATAGCGAGCCAACGCGTTTTACAGGAAACATCCTGTTAGCGCTTGAGATTTCACCTCAGGCTGAGAAAGGCAAACCTTCAAGGCAACATCAAACCATTTCACCTCGTAGCTAGCCCTACGGGGTATGAGAAGGCTCTCTCCGGTCAATCTCGTTAAATTTTCAATGGGAAGAGATGACCAATCAAGGTAACACAGATATTAGGCTAGTAAACTGATTTGAAAGTTGATTTGGGGGTTTTTTGGGGTTTTTTGGTGGCAAGTTGAGGATCTGCAATTTAGGGTGCGGGGATTGAGCTCAGTTTTTGCAGGTGGGTCTTTGGGGCAAGGTAGGAGTTTGTGCTGATGCTTTTAGTTGAGATGGATGATCAAGGAGGAAAGAGGAGAAGCTAAAGAGGGCAAACAATGACTTTGAATCCTCTTTAGACAGTGGAAAACATAAACATTAAACAAATTTGAAAGCTGAGCATGACATGCATGAATTCAAACTTTATCACTTCATTTGTTTAATAAGCTGCAGTAAAGAAAGATATGGAACACATAAACACACTTACAATTACAATAAGAGAACACACCATCAACACAAGAGTCCACAAGAATCCCAATGATGTCTGCAAAACCCTGGTCTTCCTTTTCCTCAAATTGCAGAGATACAAGTGAAATATACAATAGAGCTTCTCCCTCAAGAGTCCAACCATGAAAATGAGTAAGAGAAGGCATAATATAGAAGATCTAACTCCTTTCCCCACCTCTAGGGGTCGAGCTCAGCTTCCTAGGAGCTGTTTCAACTAATTCTAAACTAATCACTAGATAATAGGCAGTCAAAACAACTTGCCTCTAAAACTTAGGAAACCTATCCATGCATTAAATATTTACCATTTACATCAAGGAAACTTCTAGAAGTGTTCAAGGAGAGTAAAAGTATCTAAGTGCCATGAAAATTACACAAAAATCCATCATTTACATGCCTCAAAAGTCAACCAAGGTGAAAACAGTGTTTTGCTGGCCGAACTGGTCAAAACAGGCAAATTTCCCTGAGTGGTTGCGCCCCTGACTTTGACTAGTCGTGCGCATTCGAAGCTCTGTTTGAGGGCCTTCCTGGTGTCCAAATTAGGTGCAAGACAACTCGTTGGAAAGGCCTATGAGTCTACTTTCCAACCCAACTAGAATTTCTGAATTTCGAGTTGATTTGACCCCTCAAAAGTCATTTCTCCCAAGGCAGCTTTCTGCAACTCAAAAAAGGGGCAGAAAGTCAAAATTTGCATGTATTTTGAGCTTTTGGGAGCTCAAATCTTCATAAAATCTGAAACCCATCCATAGGCAAGTGTATTTTTGCATGAAAATTCCAAAAATGTAGAGTTTTCCCCGTTCTGAGCTGTCCCCATGACTGGTCGCGCACGGGGTGAGACCACTCAAATGGCCAAAACCTGTAAAATTCTCAAAAATGCCAAAAATGCCTCAAAACTCTCAAAATTTCTTGGGTTTGCTGCTAGGAGGATGCTAATGAGTGTCATGATGAGTGAGAGAAGCCTCAGCCAAGATACGGAGCAGGTTGGTCTTCTTTCTCGTTTTTGTGCCTTGACCAACTGTACTGGAAACATGAGATTGTCATAGGATAAGCTTGTAAATCTGCCAAAGAGGTGGGTTCCTCTCTCCTATGATGACCACCTTTGCCACCCTTACGAGGCCTCTGTTGTACCTCGACTTCCGTGGAAGAAGACCGGTCATCACCTTGCTCATAGGTTTCAGTGGTTGACATGGTGCTTTTGAGCAAAGTGAAGCAAATAGATAGAGTAAACTGCTGCCCTTGCCTGCAAAAATGCTGAGAAGTATGCTGTTTTCAAGGGGAAAAAATCATAAGGGAAATGTTAGGGGAGGGATTTTTAATAAGGAATGGGAAAATATGTGAAAACAGGGATTTTTAAGGGATAATTCACAAGATGTCAAACATATCATCTCATCTTCCATCATTAGGAAATCATTTGCAAATAAATACTTTATTAGGATTTAGTCATAGGGGAATAAGACTTCTTTTACATCTTGTCATAAGGGAAAAGGGATCTTAATTGAACAGGACTTTAGGGAAGGGGTAGAGAGGAAAACAGGGCTTGGGTTTGGGGAGACACAACAATACTCTTTTGCAAACAATATTTACAGCAATATGTCCATTTTATACATATACACAGCTGCATTTTTCTTGTTTTTGCTATGGATATGCAACAACAGTGTGTCTTCTATTTTCCAATGACTATGCATAGCAATATCTTTTTTTTTTTTTATATTTGGTCATTTTGCCATATTATTGCTCTTTTCTCTTTTTACATAACATTTTTTATCCTTGCTGTTGTTCATTTATTTTCCTTGTCATGTGGAGGGTATTAGGGTTTGGGTAGAATACATGAAAGGGCATTAGGGTTTTGTAAAGGGATTTGGGGGAGGGATAGGGTTTTAGGAATTTGGGATGAGAAATTTAGTATTTATTGCAAATGAGATAAGATATAAACATATTATGACATTTTTGAATTTAATAGGAAACAAGGAGGGAATAAATAGGGATTTAAAGCCTTGAAAAAACATCAACCCTAGCATAATGCCTACATGAACAAGCAATCACCCAAATCCATTTCTCCTTACATTTCTTGGTGATAAACATATATAGGCAAGCCCATCATTTCATGTTTCAAGCATTCAAACGCACTAGAAGACCCTACCTCGATCAATTGAGCAAGCAAGAGGGCGATTTAGTCGATTTGGAGTGGTTCTGTAGAAAACAGCTTGAGTGGTCATGCCCCTGCTCTGAGTGGTCGCGCCCCGCCTGAGTGGTCGCGCCCGTTAGAAAAATGCACTGCAGAGGGGTCGCTGAGTGGTCGCGCCCCGCCCAACTAGTCGCGCACTGAGCCTGAGTGGTCGCGCCCCTGAAAAATGACTCCAACTTTCTGCAAATCGCCTCTTTTGACCTCTCACTTGTTTTGCAAGCTCTCAAATGCATAATGAGGCTGTTTAGAGGGAAATTTACTCTTTATATGCCCAATTTGAAAAAATTAACTTACCAAACCCACTTTCTAATGTTTTTGCTTTGACATTCACTTTTAACACTGTTTTGAGTTCACTTTGTCCTGAATTTGATCTTTTGAGTGCTTTAACTCCGTTCTTTTTGCAGGTTGACCATCTGATGGACTCTGGCAAGGAGACCAGGGTTATTGCCGGCATTTTGAAGAATTTTGAAAATTTTCCTTATTTTTTGCAAATTTCACATGACCTTGGGTTTAAAAACAGGGTTTTTAAATCCAAGGTATAAATGCACTGTACCTGATGAAAAAATATCAATGGAACATATTTACATACCTCCTTCTGGCTTGCTGGGGACTCATGGACTTTTGACTCATGACCTTGCAGTGATTTTTGACCAAAACCCTAGACCTAAGACTTGGGATTTCAAGACAAAAATAAAACAAGTGTAACACAAGCTCATTTAAATGATATGATCTGATCCAGCAAAGCCAAGAAGGGAACAAGGACTAGCTCCTCCATCAGTTTTATGGCATGCCTAACGGGATGCAAAACTGATACTGATGAGACACCTACCTATGCACATGCAAAGAGCTTTTGATCGCCGATGGAGGGCTCAAGACCGACACTAACATTGGCTCCAATGGGGATGGTAGCTCCTTGGAGGTACCAAGAACTTTAGACCTCTGGGAGAGCAGACCAGTGCTTTCATCCATTGGGCAATGGAGTCAAAAACTCAAGCTGAAATGCATGACTGAAAACCGACTCAAACTAATTTAACAACAAGACTGAAAATGGACTAACAAAGGACTCATGACTCAACTAAAAACTGACTCAATACTTAAACACAATCGAAAAACTGAAAATGATTCTCAAAGTGGAGCTTATTCATCACAACCTACTCTAACAGTTTCATTCATCACCTGATCAAGTGAAATGAAACAACCAATGCAACCAAGTAAGTATTCCATCTGCTGTTTGAAATCTCTGCAAGTTCTCGCTTATGAATAACAAGAGAGAACTATTGAAAGGCAAGTCCCATAACAACTTAGAAACCGATCCAATGAATGATACGGATGCTCTATCCACCTCCAAAAACACTGCATAAGGATCTTGAAATTCAAGCACATTGAAACTTAGCTCATCCAATGGATTACTTCTCTCCTCATACCATGAATGCAAACTTTGATCTGAGCCTTGTGACGAGACCTCTGCTGAAAATGACAAAGAAACCGGCTGCCGGATCAAGTTCATATCAGCACATGTTTCAAGCTCACATGTTAATGGAGAAAGACTTTGACTGCAAACCTCATCCAAAACATCGGCTATTGGATCATGAAAAACTTGAAAATACTTCTGCAATCCCATTTCTATTGGTTCCATTGTGATTACATGCTGCTCATTCTTCACTGAATATGGACTATGCAAATTTCCCTTCAAAAATTGAAATGATTCGAAACAGAAAGGTAGGGAACCTTCTTGTATCATTTGATCAAATATGTCAACTTCCATGCCTTCATCTGTAACTTGGCAATCAAAGGCATTCGGGGGTTGCAAATTTGGATATGAAAAATTTTGAACAAGGTTTTCATTGCCCTCAAAATGGTCTAAATCAAGACTTGTTGACAGCTGATTCCTGATTGCATGGAAGTTGTCTCTAATGAACCGACATGAATCAAAACAAAAAGGTAAAGATCCTTCACTTACTTCAAAATTTTCTACACTTTCCTCATCAATGTCATAACTGATATGTGATGGCTGAACATTGTATTCAAGCTGCTGAAAATGAACTTTTTCCTCCCATAAACTAGCTGTTGATTTGTCTGCAAGATTGGCTTCTGTTTGGAGAACATAATCATCATCATACTGATCAAACCGAGGCAAATCATCATTCAAACATACACATCATATCAACAGCTCTCTCTTCTTCACAATGATCTATAAAACAATCATTATCAGATCTATGACAACTAGGATAAGAAACAAAATGTTTTGGATCAGCAACTTGTTCTTCTTCAATCAGCGAGCCATGAGCTAGAACATAATCATCATTCCTTGCGTTGATCTTGTCCATCATCGTTTCCACTGCACTTACCAAACTGTCAAGCTTTATCTCTAGAGATGTTGATTCGGCCGGATCTATGTTTTTCATCTCTTCTTCCTTCATCCTTGCCCTTCGGATCAACAGATGCGCCTCTACATTTACTACACCATTTTGCATCTCGTGGAGTGTTGCAATGCCCCTTTCTCTCAACTGAAACTCCATCTCTAGATCAAAGGCACCCGGATAGTGCAAGAGAGCAGATCTAGGAGTAGGTCTTATATCAGCTGGCATTGAATAATAAACTTGGTTAAATCTGGCCGAAAACTGTTGTACTGTCTCCCCTGGCGATCTTTTCAGCTGGTTATACTCTTCTACAATCAAGAAAAGGTTTTGTCCGATCATCCACCTGTCGAGAAAAACTTTGACGAACTGCTGGAAATCTGAGATGCTTGCATCAGGCAGGGCTTTGAACCAACTCTTCGCTTTGGCTTGCAAAGAAAGAGCAAAAAGCCTTATACTAACATCTTCTTCATCAACTTCAAAAAGATCTAGAAAATTCTCAACATTTTGCACATGTTGCTCAGCGTTGACATTCTTACATTCACCATCAAACCTTGGAAAGTATATATCATAGTTTTTGGGGAAAGCATGGAGAACAGAAGGTAAAACAAGAGGTCTATACTGATCTGGAATTTTACAAGGTGTAGGGGTATGTACAGCAGATATAAAATCAGTCTTGTTTGCTTGGGGCTCATCAATTTGAAGATGGTCATCACAAATTTCGGAAAAAGGATCCTGATCAAGCTTAAAGGCACGAGAATCTTTGGTATTCACAATCTTCAAAGGGAAAGAATCAATTGCAGGCCGATGATCTTTTCTCAAGCATAGTATACTTTGCAAAGCCTTCTTGACATTCTTGGGAAAAGAGAATAAATAATTTATGACAAAGAACAAAATGTCTTGGATGAAATTCCAACTTGAGTACCTGATCTGTCCATGTTTTCCTTTCATGTTTCTGCTGGTCGGGATCATCCTCCAGTGGAGTCTTTGGATCTGATCTCAAAACTGATTTAGAGTCGCCAAGTGAATTATTTCAGCCTTTCAAGTATCTGATCGTTGTTCACCGTCAACAATCAGATCTGAACTTGATACATGTACTGGGGTAAAGTGTCAATGAAGTGCTACTTTCACAAGCTCACGGAGATCGACTGAAGCAGCGTTTATCTACTAACGCTGATGTAAAACAAGACCATGTTCGAAGGCTACCTGGCGTATCTTCAGACTCCGTCTAAGACTTATGAAATACACACATCAATGAGCAAACGATAAGTTTATTCTCCCCAGTATGGTCACCAGTATGTTAGCACTTGAAATTTCACCTAGGCTGAGATAGACAAATCTCAAGGCTACATCAAACCATTCAGCCTCGTACTAAGCCCTACGAGGCAGGGAAGTCTCTCTGGTCAAACTCGGTGGAATTTTTCAATAGGATGAGTTGACTAATTAGAAACATTGATATTAGGCTAGTAAACTGATAAGGAGGGTTGATTTAAGGTTTTTGGGGTTTTTGGTGGTAATTGGAGGGAGTGCAATTTCAGGGTGCGGGGATTGAGCTCAGTTTTTGCAGGTGGGTCTTTGGGGCAAGGTAGGAGTTCATGTTGATGCCTTTAGCTGAGATGGATGATCAAGGAGAAAATAAGAGAGGCTAAAGAGGGCAAACAATGAATTTGAATCCTCTCTAGACGGTGGAAAACATAAATATTAAACAAAATTGAAAGCTGAGCATGGTATGCATGAATTCAAACTTTATCACTTCTTTTGTTTAATTAGCAGCAATAGAATAAGAGATGGAACAAATAAACACACTTACAATGACAAGTAGGAAACAGACCATCAGCAAAATAATCCACAAGAATCCACAATGATGTCTGCAAAACCCTGGCCTTCCTTTTCCTCAAATTGCAGAGATACAAGTAAAATATACAATAGAGCTTCTCCCTCAAGAGTCCAACCATGAAAATGAGTCAGAGAAGGCATAATATAGAAGATCTAACTCCTTTCCCCACCTCTAGGGGTCGAGCTCAACTTCCTAGGAGCTGTTGCAACTAATTCTAAATTAATCACTAGATAATATGCAATCACAACAACTTGCCTCTAAAACTTAGGAAACCTATCCATGCATTAAATATTTACCATTTACATCAAGGAAAC